>CAUPSL010000006.1:310000-606034 GCA_963514005.1 Raja brachyura | reverse complement strand
TCTCCATTCCTCCTCTCCCTGTCCCTTCCTCCTCTCCTATCCCTTCCTCCTCTCCCACTCCCTCTCCCTCTCCTTTCCTCCCCTCCCTCTCCCTCTCCCTTCCTTCTCTACCTCTCCCTCTCCCTCTCCCATCCTCCTTTCCCTCTCCCTCTCACTTCCTACTCCCCTCTCCCTCTCCCTTCCTCCTCTCCCTCTCCCTCCCCTTCCTCCTCTCCATCTCCCCCTCCCTTCCTCCTCTCCCTTCATCCTCTCCCTCGCCTTCATCTACTCCCTTCCTCCTAGCCCTCCCTCATCTCCCTCTCCCTTCCATCTCTCCCTCTCGCTCTCCCTCTCCCTTCCTCCTCTACCTCCCTCTCCCTTCCTATATCCCTCTCCCTTCCTCCTCTCCCTCTCCCTTCCTCCTCTCCCACTCCTTCTCCCTCCCTTCCTCCTCTCCCTCTCACTTCCTCTCCCTCTCCCTTCCTCCTCTCCGTCCTTCTGTCTTCCTACTCTCCCTCTCCCTCTCCCTTCCTCCAATCCCACTCCCTCCAGTTCCTCCTCTCCCTCTGCCTCCCCCCTTCCTCATCTCCCTCTCCCTTTCCATATAACCATATAACAATTACAGCACGGAAACAGGCCATCTCGGCCCTTCAAGTCCGTGCCGAACAACTTTTTTTCTCTTAGTCCCACCTGCCTGCACTCATACCATAACCCTCCATACCCTTCTCATCCATTTGCCTATCCAATTTATTTTTAAATGATACCAACGAATCTGCCGCCACGACTTCCACTGGAAGCTCATTCCACACCGCTACCACTCTCTGAGTAAAGAAGTTCCCCCTCATGTTACCCCTAAACCTCTGTCCCTTAATTCTAAAGTCATGTCCTCGTGTTTGAATCTTCCCTATTCTCAAAGGGAAAAGCTTGTCCACATTAACTCTGTCCTATCCCTCTCATCATTTTAAAGACCTCTATCAAGTCCCCCCTTAACCTTCTGCGCTCCAGAGAATAAAGACCTAACTTATTTAACCTATCTCTGTAACTTAGCTGTTGAAACCCAGGCAACATTCTAGTAAATCTCCTCTGCACCCTCTCTATTTTGTTGACATCCTTCCTATAATTGGGTGACCAAAACTGCACACCATACTCCAGATTTGGTCTCACCAACGCCTTGTACAATTTTAACATTACATCCCAGCTTCTATACTCAATGCTCTGATTTATAAAGGCTAGCATACCAAAAGCTTTCTTTACCACCCTATCTATATGAGATTCCACCTTCAAGGAACTATGCACGGTTATTCCCAGATCCCTCTGTTCAACTGTATTCTTCAATTCCCTACCGTTTACCATGTACGTCCTATTTTGATTTGTCCTGCCAAGGTGTAGCACCTCACATTTATCAGCATTAAACTCCATCTGCCATCTTTCAGCCCATTTTTCCAACTGGCCTAAATCACTTTGGAAATCCTCTTCATTATCCACAAAACCCCCTATCTTGGTATCATCTGCATACTTACTAATCCAATTTACCACCCCTTCATCCAGATCATTGATGTACATGACAAACAACAAAGGACCCAACACAGATCCATGAGGCACCCCACTAGTCACCTGCCTCCAACCCGACAAACAGCCATCCACCATTACTCTCTGGCTTCTCCCATTCAGCCACTGTTGAATCCATCTTGCTATTCCTGCATTTATACCCAACAGTTGATCCTTCTTAACCAACCTTCCATGAGGAACCTTGTCAAAGGCCTTACAGAAGTCCATATAGACAACATCCACTGCTTTACCCTCGTCAATTTCCCTAGTAACCTCTTCAAAAAATTCAAGAAGATTAGTCAAACATGACCTTCCAGGCATAAATCCATGTTGACTGTTCCTAATTAGACCCTCTTTATCCAGATACTTATATATATTATCTCTAAGTATCTTTTCCATTAATTTGCCCACCACTGAAGTCAAACTAACCGGTCTATAATTGCTAGGTTTACTTTTAGAGCCCTTCTTAAACAATGGAACAACATGCACAGTACGCCAATCCTCGGGGACTATTCCCGTTTCTAATGACATTTGAAATATTTCTGTCATAGCCCCGGCTATTTCTACACTAACTTCCCTCAATGTCCTAGGGAATATCCTGTCAGGACCTGGAGACTTATCCACTTTTATATTTTTCAAAAGTGCCAGTACTTCTTTTACTTTGAAACTCACAGTATCCATAGCTACTCTACTAGTTTCCCTTACCTCACATAATTCAATATCCTTCTCCTTGGTGAATACTGAAGAAAAGAAATTGTTCAATATCTCCCCCATCTCTTTTGGCTCTGCAGATAGCTGTCCACTCGGTCTCTCCAATGGACCAATTTTATCCCTTGTTATCCTTTTGCTATTAATATAGCTGTAGAAACCCTTTGGATTTACTTTCACCTTACTTGCCAAAGCAACCTCATATCTTCTTTTAGCTTTTCTAATTTATTTCCCTTCCCCTCTACCTCTCCCTCTCCCTTCCTCCACTCCCTCTCCCTTCCTCATCTCCCTCTCCCTCTCTCTTCCGCCTCTCCATCCCTCGTTCCCCTCTCCCTTCCTCATCTCCCTCTCAATTCCTCCTCTACCTCTCCCTCTCCCTCTCCCTTCCTCCACTCCCTCTCCCTTCCTCCTCTCCCTCTCTCTTCCGCCTCTTCCTTCCTCGTTCCCCTCCCCCTTCCTCCACTCCCTCTCCCTTCCGCACTTCCTCCTCTCCCTCTCCATTCCTCCTCTCACTCTTCCTCTCCCTTCCACTCTCCCTCTCGCTCTCCCTCTCCCTTCATCTCTCCATCTCCCTCTCCGTCTCACTTCCTCCTCTACCTCTCCCTTCCTCGTCTCCCTCTCCCTTCCTCCTGTCCCTCTCTCTTCCTCCTCTCCCACTCCCTCTCCCTGTCCCTTCCTCCTCTCCCTCTCCCTTCCGCCTCTCCCTCTCTCTTCCCCCTTTCCCTCTCCGTCTCCCTTCCTACTCTCCCTCTCCCTCTCCCTTCCTCCTCTCCCTCTCCCTCCCTTTCCTCCTCCCCCTATCCCTCTCCCTTCCTCATCTCCCTCTCCCTCTCCATTTCTCCTCTACCTCTCGCTCTCCCTTCCTCTTCTCCATCTCCCTCTCCCTCTCCCTTCCTCCTCTACCTCTCCCTCTCCCTCTTCCTTCCTCATCTCCCTCTCCCTTTCTCCTCTCCCTCTGCCTTCTTCCTCCCACTCCCCCTCCCTATCCCTTCCTCCTCTCCCTCTCCCTTCTCCTCTCCCTCTCCCTCTACCTTCCTCCTCTCCCTCCCCGTCTCCTTTCTTAATCTCCCTGTCACTCTCCCTTCCTCCTCTCCCTCTCCCACCCATCCTCCTTTACCTCTCCCTTTCCCTTCCTCCACTCCCTCTCACTTCCTCCTCTCCCTCTCCTCCCTCTTCCTCCACTCCCTCTCCCTTCCTCGTTTCCCTCTCCCTTCCTCCACTCCCTATCCCTTCCCCACTTCCTCCTCTCCCTCTCCCTTCCTCCTCTCACTCTCCCTCTCCCTTCCTCCTCTCCCTCTTATTTTCTCCTCTCCCTCTCCGTCTTCCTCTCCCTCTTCCTTCCTCCTCTACCCCTCCTTCTCCCTTTCCATCTCCCTTCCTCCTCCCCTATCCCTTCCTCCTCTCCTACTCCTTCTCCCTTCCTCCTCTCCCTCTCCCTTCCTCCTCTCCCTCTCCTTCGTCTTCTCTCCCTCTCCCTCTCCCTCCCTCCTCTCCCACTCCCACTCCCTTCCTCCTCTCACTGTCCCTTCCTCCTCTCCCTTTACGTCTCCCTCCCTCCTCTCCCTCTCCTTCTCCCTTCGTGCTCTCCCAGTCCCTCTCCTTCCTCCTCTCCCTCTCCCTCCCTTTCCTCCTTTCCCTCACCCTCCCTTCCCTACTCCCTCTCACTTCCTCCTCTCCCTCGCCTTCTCTCTTCCTCCTCTCCTCTCCCTTCCTCGTTTCCCTCTCCCTTCTTCCACTCCCTCTCCCTTCCACCCTCCCTCCTCTCCCTCACCCTCCTCTCCCTATCCGTTCCTCCTCTCCCTGTCCATCCCCCTCTCCCTTACTCCTCTCCCTCTCCCCTTCATCCTCTCCTTCTCCCTCTCCCTCTCCCTCCTCTCTCTCTCCCTCACCCTCTCCCTTCGCCCTCTCCCACTCCCTTCCTCCTCTCCCTCTCCCTTCCTCGTCTCCCTCTCCCTCTCCATTCCTCTTCTCCCTCTCCCTTCCTCCTCTCTCTATCCCTTCCTCCTCTCCCTCTCCCTCTCCTTTCCTCCTCTCCCTCTCCCTTCCTCTTCTACCTCTCCCTCGCCCTCTCCCTTCCTCCTCTCCCTCTCCCTCTCACTTCCAACTCCCCCTCTCCCTCTCCCTTCCTCCTCTCCCTCTCCCTCCCCTTCCTCCTCTCCATCTCCCCCTCCCTTCCCCCTCTCCCTTCATCCTCTCCCTCTCCTTCCTCTCCTCCCTTCCACCTATCCCTCCCTCATCTCCATCTCCCTTCCACCTCTCCCTCTCGCTCTCCCTCTCCCGTCCTCCTCTACCTCCCTCTCCCTTCCTATATCACTCTCCCTTCCTCCTCTCCCTCTCCCTTCCTCCTCTCCCACTCCCTCTCCCTTCCTCCTCTCCTTCTCCCTTCCTCGTTTCCCTCTCCCTTCCTCCACTCCCTATCCCTTCCCCACTTCCTCCTCTCCCTCTCCCCTCCCTCCTCTCACTCTCCCTCTCCCTTCCTCCTCTCCCTCTCATTTTCTCCTCTCCCTCTCCGTCTCCCTCTCCCTCTTCCTTCCTCCTCTACCCCTCCTTCTCCCTTTCCATCTCCCTTCCTCCTCCCCTATCCTTCCTCCTCTCCTACTCCGTCTCCCTTCCTCCTCTCCCTCTCCCTTCCTCCTCTCCCTCTCCTTCGTCTTCTCCCTCTCCCTCTCCTCTCCCTCCCTCCTCTCCCACTCCCACTCCCTTCCTCCTCTCACTGTCCCTTCCTCCTCTCCCTTTACCTCTCCCTCCCTCCTCTCCCTCTCCTTCTCCCTTCGTGCTCTCCCAGTCCCTCTCCCTTCCCCCTCTCCCTCTCCCTTTCCTCCTTTCCCTCACCCTCCCTTCCCCTACTCCCTCTCACTTCCTCCTCTCCCTCTCCTTCTCTCTTCCTCCTCTCCATCTCCCTTCCTCGTTTCCCTCTCCCTTCTTCCACTCCCTCTCCCTTCCACCCTCCCTCCTCTCCCTCACCCTCCTCTCCCTATCCGTTCCTCCTCTCCCTGTCCATCACCCTCTCCCTTACTCCTCTCCCTCTCCCTTCATCCTCTCCTTCTCCCTCTCCCTCTCCCTTCCTCCTCTCTCTCTCCCTCACCCTCTCCTTCGCCCTCTCCCACTCCCTTCCTCCTCTCCCTCTCCCTTCCTCTTCTCCCTCTCCCTCTCCATTCCTCTTCTCCCTCTCCCTTCCTCCTCTCTCTATCCCTTCCTCCTCTCCCACTCCCTCTCCCTCTCCTTTCCTCCTCTCCCTCTCCCTTCCTCTTCTACCTCTCCCTCGCCCTCTCCCTTCCTCCTCTCCCTCTCACTTCCAACTCCCCCTCTCCCTCTCCCTTCCTCCTCTCCCTCTCCCTCCCCTTCCTCCTCTCCATCGCCCCCTCCCTTCCCCCTCTCCCTTCATCCTCTCCCTCTCGCTCTCCCTCTCCCGTCCTCCTCTACCTCCCTCTCCCTTCCTATATCACTCTCCCTTCCTCCTCTCCCTCTCCTTCCTCCTCTCCCACTCCCTCTCCCTCTCCCTTCCTCCTCTCCTTCTCCCTTCCTCTCCCTCTCCCTTCCTCCTCTCCGTCCTTCTGTTTTCCTACTCTCCCTCTCCCTTCCTCCTATGCCACTCCCTCCATTTCCTCCTCTCCCTCTCCCTCTCCCTTCCTCATCTCCCTCTCCCCCTCCCTTCCTCCTCTACCTCTCCCTCTCTCTTCCTCCACTCCCTCTCCCTTCCTCCTCTCCCTCTCCCTCTCGCTTCCGCCTCTCCCTTCCTCGTTCCCCTCTCCCTTCCTCCACTCCCTCTCCCTTCCTCACTTCCTCCTCTCCCTCTCCCTCTCCATTCCTCCTCTCACTCTTCCTCTCCCTTCCACCTCTCCCTCTCGCTCTTCCTCTCCCTTCCTCCACTCCATCTCCCTCTCCGTCTCAGTTCCTCCTCTACCTCTCCCTCTCCCTCTCCATCTCCCTTCCCTCCTCTCCCTCCCTCTTCATCCTCTCCCTCTCCCTTCCTCCTCCCCTTCCTCCTCTCCCTCTCCCTGTCCCTGTCCCTCTCCCTCTCCCTTACTCCTCTCCCTCTCCCTTCATCCTCTCCTTCTCCCTCTCCCTCTCCCTTCCTCCTCTCTCTCTCCCTCTCCCTCTCCCTTCGCCCTCTCCCACTCCCTCCCTCTTCTCCCTCTTCCTTCCTCTTCTCCCTATCCCTCTCCATTCCTCCTCTCCCTCTCCCTTCCTCCTCTCCCTGTCCCTTCCTCCTCTCCCACTCCCTCTCCCTCTCCTTTCCTCCCCTCCTCTCTCCTCTCCCTTCCTCCTCTACCTCTCCCTCTCCATCTCCCTTCCTACTCTCCCTCTCCCTCTCACTTCCTACTCCCCCTCTCCCTCTCCCTTCCCTCCTCACCCTCTCCCTGCCCTTCTCACCATCTCCCTCTCCCTTCCTCCTCTCCCTTCCTCCTATAGCTCCCTCATCTCCCTCTCCCTTCCACCTCTCCCTCTCGCTCTTCCTCTCCCTTCCTCCTCTACCTCTCTCTCTCCCTTCCTATATCCCTCTCCCTTCCTCCTCTCCGTCCATTCCTCCTCTCCCACTCTCTCTCCCTCTCCCTTCCTCCTCTCCCTCTCCCTTCCTCTCACTCTCCCTTCCTCCTCTCCGTCCTTCTCCCTTCCTACTCTCCATCTCCCTTCCACCTATCCCACTCCCTCCATTTCCTCCTCTCCCTCTCCCTCTTCCTTCCTCATCTCCCTCTCCCTCTCCCTTCCTCCTCTACCTCTCCCTCTCCCTCTCCCTCCTCCACTCCCTCTCCCTTCCTCCTCTCCCTCCCTCTCTCTTCCGCCTCTCCCTTCCTCGTTCCCCTCTCCTTCCTCCACTCCCTCTCACTTCCTCACTTCCTCCTCTCCCTCGCCCCCTCCCTCTCCCCGTCCCCCTTCCTCCTCTCCATCTCCCTCACCTTCTCCCTTCCTCCTCTCCCTCTCCTTCTTCCTCCTCTCCCTCTCCCTTCCTCGTTTCCCTCTTCTTTCAACCACTCCCTCTCCCATCCTCACTTCCCCCTCTCCCTCTCCCGCTTCCTCCTCTCCCCCTCTCCCTCTCTCTTCCTCCTCTCTCTCTCTCCCTCTCCCGTCCTCCTCTCCCTCTCCCCCTTCCTCCTCTCCCTCACCCTCCCCCTCTCCCTTCCTCCTCTCCCTCCCCCTCTCCCTTCCTCCTCTCCGTTCCAACTATACCTCTCCATCTCCCTCTCCCTCTCCCTTCCTCCTCTACCTCTCCCTCTCCCTCTCCCTTCCTCCTCTCCCTCTCCCTCCCCTTCCTCCTCTCCATCTCCCCCTCCTTCCTCCTCTCCCTTCATCCTCTCCCTCTCCTTCCTCTCCTCCCTTCCAGCTATCCCTCCCTCATCTCCATCTCCCTTCCACCTCTCCCTCTCGCTCTCCCTCTCCCGTCCTCCTCTACCTCCCTCTCCCTTCCTATATCACTCTCCCTTCCTCCTCTCCCTCTCCCTTCCTCCTCTCCCACTCCCTCTCCCTCTCCCTTCCTCCTCTCCTTCTCCCTTCCTCTCCCTCTCCCTTCCTCCTCTCCGTCCTTCTGTTTCCTACTCTCCCTCTCCCTCTCCCTTCCTCCTATCCCACTCCCTCCATTTCCTCCTCTCCCTCTCCCTCTCCCTTCCTCATCTCCCTCTCCCTCTCCCTTCCTCCTCTACCTCTCCCTCTCCCTTCCTCCACTCCCTCTCCCTTCCTCCTCTCCCTCTCCCTCTCGCTTCCGCCTCTCCCTTCCTCGTTCCCCTCTCCCTTCCTCCACTCCCTCTCCCTTCCTCACTTCCTCCTCTCCCTCTCCCTCTCCATTCCTCCTCTCACTCTTCCTCTCCCTTCCACCTCTCCCTCTCGCTCTTCCTCTCCCTTCCTCCACTCCATCTCCCTCTCCGTCTCAGTTCCTCCTCTACCTCTCCCTCTCCCTTGCTCATCTCCCTCTCCCTTCCTCCTCTCCCTCTGCCTTCTTCCTCTCCCTTCCGTCTCCGTCTCCCTTCCTACTCTCCCTCTCCCTCCTCTCCCTCCTCTCCTCTCCCTCCCTTTCCTCCTCCCCCTCTCCCTCTCCCTTCCCCATCTCCCTCTCCCTCTCCCTCTCCCTCCCTTTCCTCCTTTCCCTCACCCTCTCCCTCTCCCTTCCTCGTTTCCCTCTCCCTTCTTCCACTCCCTCTCCCTTCCTTCCTTCCTCCTCTCCCTCACCCTCCTCTCCCTATCCGTTCCTCTCCCTGTCCCTCTCCCTCTCCCTTACTCCTCTCCCTCTCCCTTCATCCTCTCCTTCTCCCTCTCCCTCTCCCTTCCTCCTCTCTCTCTCCCTCTCCCTCTCCCTTCGCCCTATCCCACTCCCTTCCTCCTCTCCCTCTCCCTTCCTCTTCTCCCTTCCCTCTCCATTCCTCCTCTCCCTCTCCCTTCCTCCTCTCCCTATCCCTTCCTCCTCTCCCACTCCCTCTCCCTCTCCTTTCCTCCCCTCCCTCTCCCTCTCCCTTCCTCCTCTACCTCTCCCTCTCCATCTCTCTTCCTCCTCTCCCTCTCCCTCTCACTTCCTACTCCCCCTCTCCCTCTCCCTTCCTCCTCACCCTCGCCCTGCCCTTCCTCCTCTCCATCTCCCTCTCCCTTCCTCCTCTCCCCTTCCTCCTATAGCTCACTCATCTCCCTCTCCCTTCCACCTCTCCCTCTCGCTCTTCCTCTCCCTTCCTCCTCTACCTCTCTCGCTCCCTTCCTATATCCCTCTTCCTTCCTCCTCTCCCTCTCCCTTCCTCTCACTCTCCCTTCCTCCTCTCCGTCCTTCTCCCCTTCCTACTCTCCATCTCCCTTCCACCTATCCCACTCCCTCCATTTCCTCCTCTCCCTCTCCCTCTTCCTTCCTCATCTCCCTCTCCCTCTCCCTTCCTCCTCTCCCTCTCCCTCTCTCTTCCGCCTCTCCCTTCCTCGTTCCCCTCTCCCTTCCTCCACTCCCTCTCACTTCCTCACTTCCTCCTCTCCCTCGCCCCCTCCCTCTCCCCGTCCCCCTTCCTCCTCTCCATCTCCCTCACCTTCTCCCTTCCTCCTCTCCCTCTCCTCCTTCCTCCTTGCCCTCTCCCTTCCTCGTTTCCCTCTTCTTTCAACCACTCCCTCTCCCTTCCTCACTTCCCCCTCTCCCTCTCCCGCTTCCTCCTCTCCCCTCTCCCTCTCTCTTCCTCCTCTCTCTCTCTCCCTCTCCCGTCCTCCTCTCCCTCTCCCTTCCTCCTCTCCCTCGCCCTCCCCCTCTCCCTTCCTCCTCTCCCTCTCCCTCTCCCTTCCAACTATACCTCTCCATCTCCCTCTCCCTCACCCTTCCTCCTCTCCCTCTCCCTTCCTCCTCTCCATCTCCCTCTCCTTCTCCCTTCCCCCTCTCCCTCTCCCACTCCCTCTCCCCGCCCCCTTCCTCCTCTCCATCTCATAGAAACATAGAAACATAGAAAATAGGTGCAGGAGTAGGCCATTCGGCCCTTCGAGCCTGCACCGCCATTCAATGTGATCATGGCTGATCATCCAACTCAGTATCCCGTACCTGCCTTCTCTCCATACCCCCTGATCCCTTTAGCCACAAGTGCCACATCTAACGCCCTCTTAAATATAGCCAATGAACTGGCCTCAACTACCTTCTGTGGCAGAGAATTCCAGAGACTCACCACTCTCTGTGTAAAGAATGTTTTCCTCATTTCGGTCCTAAAGGAATTCCCCCTTATCCTTAGACTGTGACCCCTTGTTCTGGACTCCCCCAACATCGGGAACAATCTTCCAGCATCTAGCTTGTCCAACCCCTTAAGAATTTTGTAGGTTTCTATAAGATCCCCCCTCAATCTTCTAAATTCCATCGAGTACAAACCGATTCTATCCAATCTTTCCTCATATGAAAGTCCTGACATCCCAGGAATCAGTCTGGTGAATCTTCTCTGTACCCCCTCTATGGCAAGGATGTCTTTCCTCAGATTTGGAGACCAAAACTGTACGCAGTACTCCAGGTGTGGCCTCACCAAAACCCTGTACAACTGCAGTAGAACCTCCCTGCTCCTATACTCAAATCCTTTCGCTATGAATGCTAACATACCATTTGCTTTCTTCACTGCCTGCTGCACCTGCATGCCTACTTTCAATGACTGGTGTACCATGACACCCAGGTCTCGTTGCATCTCCCCCTTACCTAATCTGCCACCATTCAGATAATAGTCTACCCTCATGTTTTTGCCACCAAAGTGGATAACCTCACATTTATCCACATTGTACTGCATCTGCCATGCATCTGCCCATTCACTCAGCCTATCCAAATCACCCTGCAGCCTCCAAGCATCCTCCTCACACCTAACTATACCCCCCAGCTTGGTATCATCTGCAAATTTGGAGATGTTGCATTGAATTCCCTCGTCCAAATCATTAATATATATTGTAAATAGCTGGGGTCCCAGCACTGAGCCTTGCGGCACCCCACTAGTCACTGCCTGCCATTCTGAAAAGGACCCGTTTACTCCTACCCTTTGCCTCCTGTCTGCTAGCCAGTTCTCTATCCACATCAATACTGAACCCCCAATACCGTGTGCTTTAAGTTTGTATGCTAATCTCTTATGCGGGACCTTGTCGAAAGCCTTCTGAAAGTCTAGATATAACACATCCACTGGTTCTCCCTTATCCACTCTACTAGTTACATCCTCGAAAAATTCTATCAGATTTGTCAGACATGATTTACCTTTCGTAAATCCATGCTGACTTTGTCCAATGATTTCACCACTTTCCAAATGCGCTGCTATCCCATCTTTAATAACTGACTCTAGCAGTTTCCCCACTACCGATGTTAGACTAACTGGTCTGTAATTCCCCGCTTTCTCTCTCCCTCCTTTTTTAAAAAGTGGGGTTACATTAGCTACCCTCCAATCCTCAGGAACTACTCCAGAATCTAAGGAATTTTGAAAAATTATCACTAATGCATCCACTATTTCTGTGGCTACCTCCTTGAGTACTCTGGGATGCAGACTATCTGGCCCTGGGGATTTATCGGCCTTCAATCCGTTCAATTTACCCAACACCACCTCCCGGCTAACCTGGATTTCACTCAGTTCCTCCATCTTATTTGACCCCCGTTCCACTGCTATTTCCGGCAGATTATTTATGTCTTCCTTAGTGAAGACAGAACCAAAGTAGTTATTCAATTGGTCTGCCATGTCCTTGTTCCCCATGATCAATTCACCTGTTTCTGACTGCAAGGGACCAACATTTGTTTTAACTAGTCTCTTTCTCTTTACATATCTATAAAAACTTTTGCAGTCAGTTTTTATGTTCCCTGCCAGTTTCCTTTCATAATCTATTTTCCCTTTCCTAATTAAGCCCTTTGTCCTCCTCTGCTGGATTCTGAATTTCTCCCAGTCCTCCGGTAGGCTGCTTTTTCTGGCAAATTTGTATGCCTCATCTTTTGTTTTTATACTATCCCCGATTTCCCTTGTTATCCATGGATGCACCACCTTCCCCGATTTATTCTTTTGCCAAACTGGTATGAACAACTTTTGTACTTCATCCATGCAGTCTTTAAATACCTTCCATTGCACATCCACTGTCAACCCTTTAAGAATCACCTGCCAGTCTATCTTGGCCAATTCACATCTCATACCTTCAAAGTTACCTTTGTTCAAGTTCAGAACCCTTGTTTCTGACTTAATTTTGTCACTCTCCATCCTAATGAAGAACTCAACCATATTATGGCCACTCTTGCCCAAGGGGCCACGCACAACAAGACTGCTAACTAACCCTTCCTCATTACTCAATACCCAGTCTAGAATAGCCTGCTCTCTCGTTGGTTCCTCCACATGTTGGTTGAGAAAACTATCCCGCATACATTCCAGGAAATCCTCTTCCTCAGCACCCCTGCCAATTTGATTCACCCAATCTACATGCAGATTGAAGTCACCCATTATAACCGTGTTACCCTTGTTGCACGCATTTCTAATTTCCTGTTTGATGCCATCCCCAACTCCAATACTACTGTTAGGTGGCCTGTACACAGTTCCCACTAGCGTTTTCTGCCCCTTAGAGTTTCGCAGCTGTACCCATATCGATTCCACATCCTCCACGCTAATGTCCTTCCTTTCTATTGCATTAATCTCCTCTCTCACCAGCAACGCTACCCCACCTCCTTTTCCTTTTCGTCTATCCCTCCTGAATATTGAATATCCCTGGATGTTCAGCTCCCAGCCTTGGTCATCCTGGAGCCAAGTCTCCGTGATTCCAACTATAGCATAGTCATTAATCGCTATCTGCACCTTCAACTCATCCACCTTATTACGAATGCTCCTCGCATTGAGACACAAAGCCTTCAGGCTTGTTTTTACAACACTCTTACTCCTTATACAATTATGTTGACAAGTGGCCCCTTTCACATCGATCCCTATTACACTTGGCCATACTCTCCTATCCCTTTGTGAGCTTTCTTCCCCGTTAATTCTGGGGTCATTAACCATCGCTTTACTCTCTTTCCCTCTAACTCCGTCCTCGACTATCCCATTTGATACCCCACCCCCCTTATTCAGTTTAAAACCATCCGTGTAGCAGTGGCAAACCTGCCGGCCAGAATGCTGGTCCCCCACCTGTTAAGATGCAATCCGTCCCTTTTGTACAGTTCCCCCTTACTATAACAAAAATCCCAGTGATCTAAGAATCTAAATCCCTGCCCCCTGCACCAGTTCCTCAGCCACACATTCAGGTCCCACATCTCCCTGTTCCTGCTCTCGCCAGCACGAGGAACTGGAAGCAAACCGGAGATAACAACCCTGGAAGTCCTGCTTTTCAGCATTTTTCCGAGCTCTCTGAAGTCCCGCTGCAAAAAATTCATCTCCTTCTTTCCAACATCATTTGTGCCAACATGCACGACCACTTCCGGCTGGTCACCTTCGCCCTTGAGGATTGTCTGCACTCTGTCCGTAACATCCTGGATCCTGGCACCAGGAAGGCAGCACACCATCCTGGAATCCCGTCTGTTGCCGCAAAAACCCCTGTCCGTACCTCTAACAATGGAGTCTCCAACTACAATGGCGTTGCCCGACTTTGGCCTCTGTGGGTTTGGCTCATCAGCCCTTTTTGTTTGGCAAGCCAGTCCGCCGCTCAGTGGGATACCGTCTTCTGTCCCGGCAGCTTCCACGTGGGTGAACCTGTTCACAAGAGGTACAACACCCGGGGACCTTTGCATCCCATGTTTTCCTCCCTTTCTCACCGTCACCCACCTTCTCTCTTCTAGTGCCTTGGGTGTAACAATCTCACTGAAGGACTTGTCGAGAAACGACTCAGTTTCTCGAATGAACCTGAGGTCATCCACTTGTTTCTCCAGTTCCCCAACACGGTCCTTCAGGAGCTGTACCTGGATGCACTTCTCACATTTGTAGCATCCAGAGGCACCAGCAGTGTCCTTGACCTCCCACATACTGCAAGCATCACACTGCATCAGCTTGCTTGACATCTTCTTTTGCCTCGGTCTCGCCCTATCCAGTACTTCAAAATCCACGGGAAGACTGAGTGAAGTCTGCCTGTGCTTTGCCTCTCCTTTTTAACTGCTCTCCCCCTCTGACTCACTGAGAACTCTCCTCCCACTTGGGCTAGAGCCAATCAGTGCTTTCTCCTGCTTCTCTTTGTTGCTGTTGCTTCAAAATCCACGGGAAGACTGAGTGAAGTCTGCCTGTGCTTTTCACCCTCTCCCTCTCCTTCTCCCTTCCTCCTCTCCCTCTCCCTCCCTTTCCCTCTCCCACTCCCTCTTCCTTCCTCCTCTCCCTCTCCCTCCACCCTCTCCCTCTCCATCTCCCTTCTTCCTTTCCCTCTCCATCTCCCTTCCTCTTCACCTTCTCCCCCTCCCTCCTCTCCCTCTCCCTCTCCCTCTCCCTTCCTCCTCTCCCTCTCCCTCTCCTTCCTCTTCTCCCTCTCCCTTCCTCCTGTCCTCTCGCTCACCCTCTCCCTTCCTCCTCTCCCTCTCCTTCCTCCTCTCCTTCTCCCTCTGCCCCTCCCTTCTTCCTCTCCCTCTCCCTTCCTCCTCTCCCCACTCCCCCTCTCCCCTCACCCTCTCCCTCTCTCTTCCTCCTCTCCATCTCCCTTCCTACTCTCCCTCTCCCTTCCTCCTCTCCATCTCCCTCCCCTTCCTCCTCTACCTATCCCTTTCCCTTCATCATCTCCCTCTCCATCTCCCACTCACTTCTTCCACTCCCTCTCCCTCTCCCTTCATCCTCTCCCTCTCCCTCTCCTTCCTCCTCTCCCTCTCCCTCTCCCTTCCTCCTCTCCCTCTCCATTCCTCCTCTCCATCTCCCTCTCCTTCTCCCTTCCTCCTTTCCCTCTCTTCCTCCTTTCCCTCTCCCCCTCCATCTCCCCGTCCCCCTTCCTCCTCTCCATCTCGCTCTCCCTCTCCCTTTCTCCTCCCTCTCCCTCTCACTCTCCCTTCCTCCTCTCCCTCTCTCCCTTCCTCCTATTCCTCTCCCTCTCCCTTCCTCCTCTCCTTCTCCCTCTCCCTTCCTCCTCTCCTTCGCCCTCTCCCTCTCCCTTCCCCCTCTCCCTCCGTCCTCTCCCTCCCTTCCTCCTCTCCCTCTCCCTCTCCTTCTGCCTTCCTCCTCTACCTCTCCCTCTCCCTTCCTCCACTCCCTCTCCCTTCCTCCTCTCCCTCTCCCTCCCTCTTCCTCCTCTCCCTCTCCCTTCCTCGTTTCCCTCTTCTTTCAACCACTCCCTCTCCCTTCCTCACTTCCCCCTCTCCCTCTCCCCATTCCTCCTCTCTCCCTCTCCCTCTCACTTCCTCCTCTCCCTCTACCTCTCCCTCTCCCTTCCTCCTCTCCCTCTCCCTCTTCTCCCTCTCTCTTCCTCCTGTCCTCTCGCTCACCCTCTCCCTTCCTCCTCTCCCTCTCCCTCTTCATTCCTCCTCTACTTCTCCCTCTGCCCCTCCCTTCCTCCTCTCCCTCCCTTCCGCCTCTCCCTCCCTTCCTCCTCCGTCCCCTTCCCCATCTCCCTTTATCCTCTCCCTCTCTCTTCCTCCTCTCCCTCTCTCTTCCTCCTCTCTCTCCCTTCCTACTCTCCATCTCACTTCCTCCTCTCCATCCCCCTCCCCATCCTCCTCCCCCTATCCCTCTCCCTTCATCATCTCCCTCTCCATCTCCCTCTCACTTCCTCCACTCCCTCTCCCTCTCACTCTCCCTTCATACTCTCCCTATCCCTCTCCCTTCCTCCTCTCCCTCTCCCTCTCCCATCCAACTCTACCTCTCTATCTCCCTCTTCCTCTCCCTTCCTCCTCTCCCTCTCCCTTCCTCCTCTCCATCTCTCTCTCGCTCTCCCTTCCTCTTCTTCCTCTCCATCTCCCTCCCCCTCTCCCTTCCTCCTCTCCCTCCCTCTTCCTCCACTCCCCCTCCCTTCCTCCTCTATCTGGCCCTTCCTCCTCCCTCTCCCTTCCGCCTCTCCCTTGCTCCTCTCCCTCTCCCTTCCTCCCTTCCCTCTCCCTCTCCCTTCCTCCTCTCCCCCTCTCCCTTCCTCCTCTCCCTTTCCCTCAGCCTTCCTCCTCTCCATCTCCCTCTCCCTCTCCCTTCCTCCTCTCCCTCTCCATCTCAATTTCTCCTCTACCTCTCTCTCTCCCTTCCCCATCTCCCTCTTCCTCTCCCTTCCCCTTCCTCCTCTCCCTCTCCCGTTCCCTTCCTCCTCTCCCGCTCCTTCTCCCTCTCCCTTCCTCCTCCCCTCTCCCTCTCCGTTTCTCCTCGCCTTCTCCCTCTCCCTTCATCCTCTCCCTCTCCCTCTCCCTCTCCCTTCCTCTTCCTCCTCTCCCTCCCCTTCCTCCCCTCCCTCCTCTCCCACTCTCCCTTCCTTCTCTCCATCTCCCTCCCCTTCCTCCTCTCCCTATCCCTCTCCCTTCATCCTCTCCATCTCCATCTCCCTCTCACCTCCTCCTCTCCCTCTCACTCCCCCTTCACCCTCTCCCTCTCATTCCCTGTCGCTCTCCCTTCCTCTTCTCCCTCTCCCTTCCTCCTCACCCTCTTCCTCTCCCTCTCTCTTCCTCCTCTCCCTCTCCCACTCCCTTCCTGCTCTCCCT
Source organism: Raja brachyura (assembly GCA_963514005.1). The sequence goes on along the minus strand of CAUPSL010000006.1, from coordinate 589,794 downwards.
CTCACTCTCCCTTCCTCCTCTCCATCTTCCTCTCCTCCTCCCTTCCTCCCTTCCCCCTCCCTCTCCCTTCCTCCTCTCTCCCTCTACCTTCCTCCTCTACCTATCCCTCGGCCTTCCTCCTCTCCATCTCCCTCTCCCTCTCTCTTCCTCCTCTCCCTCTACCTTCCTACTCTCCCTCTCCCTTCCTCTTCTCCATCTCCTTCCCCTTCCTCCTCTCCCTCTCCCTCTCCCTCTACCTCTCCCTTCCTCCTCGCCCTCTCCCTCAGCCTTCCTCCTCTCCATCTCCCTCTCCCTCTCCCTTTCTCCTCTCCCTCTCCCTCTCCCTCTCCGTTCCTCCTCTCTATCTCCCTCTCACTCTCCCTTCCTCCTCTCACTCTCCCTCTCCCTTCCTCATCTCCCTCTCCCTGTCCTCCTTCCTCCTCTCCCATTCCTTTCATCCTCTCCCTCCCTCTCCCTTCCTCCTCTCCCTCTAACACTCCCTTCCTCCTATCCCTGCCCTCTCCCATCCTCCTCCCTCTCCCTCTCCCTCTCCCTTCCTCCTATTCCTCTCCCTCTGCCTCCTCTACCTCTCCCTCTCCCTCTCCCTTCCTCCACTCCCTCTCCCTTCCTCGTCTCCCTCTCCCTCCCTCTTCCTCCTCTCCCTCTCCCTTCCTCGTTTCCCTCTTCTTTCAACCACTCCCTCTCCCTTCCTCACTTCCCCCTCTCCCTCCCCCTTCCTCCTCTCTCCCTCTCCCTCTCACTTCCTACTCTCCCTCTACCTCTCCCTCTCCCTTCCTCCTCTCCCTCTCCCTCTCCCTTCCTCCTCCCCCCTCCCTTCCTCCTCTCCTACTCCCTCTCCCTTCCTCCACTCCCTCTCCCTCTCCCTTCCTCCTCTCCCTGTCCCTCTCCCTCTTCTCCCTCTCCCTTCCTCCTGTCATCTCGCTCACCCTCCCTTCTTCCTCTCCCTCTCCCTCTTTCTTCCTCCTCTACTTCTCCCTCTGCCCCTCCCATCTTCCTCTCCCTCTCCCTTCCTCCTCCCCGTCCCCCTCTCCCTTCACCCTCTCCCTCTCTCTTCCTCCTCTCCCTCTCCCTACCTACTCTCCCTCTCACTTCCTCCACTCCCTCTCCCTCTCCCTTCATCCTCTCCCTCTCCCTCCCTCTCCCTTCCTCCTATCCCTCTCCCTCTCCCTTCCTCCTCTCCCTCCCCCTCTCCCTTCCTCCTCTCCCTCTCCCTCCCATCCAACTCTACCTCTCTATCTCCCTCCCCCTTCCTCCTCTCCCTCTCCCTTCCTCCTCTCCATCTCCCTCTCCTTCTCCCTTCCTCCTCTCCCTCTCCCTTTCCCTCTCCCTCTCCCTTCCTCCTCTCCCTCGCCGTCCCACTTCCTCCTCTACATCTCCCTCTCCCTCTCCCTTCCTCTTCTTCCTCTCCCTCTACCTTCCTCCTCTCCCTCCCTCTTCCTCCACTCCCACTCCCTTCCTCCTCCACCTGGCCCTTCCTCCTCCCCCTCTCCCTTCCTCGTGTCCCTCTTCTTTCAACCACTCCCTCTCCCTTCCTCACTTCCCCCTGTCCCTCCCCCCCCTTCCTCCTCTCTCCCTCTCCCTCTCACTTCCTCCTCTCCCTCTCCCTCTCCCTCTCCCTCTCCCTTCCTCCTCTCCCTCCCTCTCCCTCTCCCTCTGCCTCTCCCTTCCTCCTCCCCCTCTCCCTTCCTCCTCTCCTACTCCCCCTCCCTTCCTCCTCTCCCTCTCCCTCTCCCTTCCTCCTCTCCCTCTCCTTCCTCTTCTCCCTCTCCCTTCATCCTGTCCTCTCGCTCACCCTCTCCCTTCCTCCTCTCCCTCTCCCTCCCTCTCCCTCTCCCTTCCTCCTCCCCCCGTCCCTTCCTCTTCTCCTACTCCTTCTCCCTTCCTCCTCTCCCTCTCCCTCTCCATTCCTCCTCTCCCTCTCCCTCTTCTCCCTCTCCCTTCCTCCTCTCCCTCTCCCTCAAACTTCCTCCTCTACTTCTTCCTCTGCCCCTCCCTTCCTCCTCTCCCTCCCTTCTTCCTCTCCGTCCCCCTCTCCCTTCATCCTCTCCCTCTCTCTTCCTCCTCTCCCTCTCCCTTCCTACTCTCCCTCTCCCTTCCTCCTCCCCATCTCCCTCCCCTTCCTCCTCCCCCTACCCCTCGCCCTTCATCATCTCCCTCTCCATCTCCCTCTCACTTCCTCCACTCCCTCTCCCTCTTCCTCTCCCTTCATCCTCTCCCTCTCCCTCCTTCTCCCTTCCTCCTCTCCCTCTCCCTCTCCCTTCCTCCTCTCCCTCTCCCTCCCCCTCTCCCTTCCTCCTCTCCCTCTCCCTCTCCCATCCAACTCTACCTCTCTATCTCCCTCTCCCTCTCCCTTCCTGCTCTCCCTCTCCCTTCCTCCTCTCCATCTCCCTCTCCTTCTCCCTTCCTCCTCTCCCTCCCTTTCCCTCTCCCTCTCTCTGTCGCTCTCCCTCTCCATTCCTCCTCTCCCTTCCTCCTCTCCCTTCCTCCTCTCCCTTCCTGCTCTCCCTTCCTCCTCTCCCTCTCCCTTCCTCCTCTACCTCTCCCTCTCCCTTCCTCAACTCCCTCTTCCTCTCCCTTCCCCTTCCTCCTCTCCCTCTCCCGTTCCCTTCCTCCTCTCCCCCTCCTTCTCCCTCTCCTTTCCTCCTCCCCTCTCCCTCTCCCTTTCTCCTCGCCCTCTCCCTCTCCCTTCCTCCTCTCCCTCTCCCTTCCTCTTCTCCCTCTATCTTCCTCCTCTCCCTCACCCACTCCCTCTCCCTCTCCCTTCCTCCTCTCAGATTCAGATTCAGATTCAATTTTAATTGTCATTGTCAGTGTACAGTACAGAGGGATCTCCCTGGAAGAGCGACACAGCAAATGATTTGAATAAATAACAATAAGTGTCCGGGGGGGGGGTGATTGGCAGTCACCGAGGTACGTTGTTGAGTAGCGTGACAGTCGCCGGAAATAAGCTGTTCCTGGACCTGCTGGTTCGGCAACGGAGAGACCTGTAGCGCCTCCCGGATGGTAGGAGGGTAAACAGTCCATGGTTGGGGTGAGAGAAGTCCTTGGCGATGCTGAGCGCCCTCCGCAGACAACGCTTGCTTTGGACAGACTCAATGGAGGGGAGCGAGGAACCGGTGATGCGTTGGACAATTTTCACCACCCTCTGCAATGCCTTCCGGTCGGAGACAGAGCAGTTGCCATACCAAACTGTGATGCAGTTGTAAGGATGCTCTCGATGGTGCAGCGGTAGAAGTTCACCAGGATCTGAGGAGACAGATGGACCTTCTTCAGTCTCTTCAGGAAGAAGAGACGCTGGTGAGCCTTCTTGATCAGAGTTGAGATATTGTGTGTCCAAGAGAGGTCGTCGGAGAGGTTGACTCCCAGGAACCTGAAGCTAGAAACACGTTCCACCTCCGTACCGTTAATGTGGATGGGGGTGTGCGTGCCGCCCCTTGACTTCCTGAAGTCTACAATGAGCTCCTTGGTCTTCTTGGAGTTAAGGGCCAGGTTGTTGTCAGCGCACCATGCTGCTAAGTGCTGGACCACCTCCCTGTAGGCCGACTCATCGTTGTTGCTGATGAGGCCAATCACCGTTGTATCATCTGCATACTTGATGATGGTGTTAGTACCATGTGCAGGTGTGCAGTCATAGGTGAAGAGGGAGTAGAGGAGGGGGCTCTGCACACAGCCCTGTGGAACGCCGGTGTTCAGGGTGAGGGTTGAAGAGGTGTGCTTGTCGAACCTAATAGACTGGGGTCTGTTGGTTAGAAAGTCCAGTATCCAGTTGCAGAGGGAAGGAGCGATGCACAGATTACCGAGTTTGGCGATCAATTTTGATGGTATAATGGTGTTGAATGCTGAGCTGTAATCGATGAACAGCATTCTTACGTAAGTGTCTCTGTTGTCGAGGTGGGAGAGGGCGGAGTGAAGTGCCGTTGAGATGGCATCCTCCGTACTCCTGTTCTTGCGGTAGGCAAACTGATAGGGATCCAGTGTGGGGGGAAGGCAGATTTTGAGGTGTGCCAGGACCAGCCTCTCGAAGCACTTGGTGATGATGGGGGTAAGTGCAACTGGGCGGAAGTCGTTGAGGCTTGCCGCAGTGGAGTGTTTTGGCACTGGCACGATGGAGGTGGTTTTAAGGCACGTGGGGACAACTGCCTGGGCAAGTGACAGGTTGAAGATATCAGTCCAGACGTCTGCCAGCTGCGCCGCACAGACCATGAGCACGCGCCCGGGGATGCCGTCAGGCTCTCAATACCTCGCCGCCCTCTCCTTCTCCCCCTTCCTCCTCTCCCTTCCTCTTCCCCCTTCCTCCTCTCCCTCTCCCCCTCCCTCCTCACACTTCCTCCTCTCCCTTCCTCCTCCCCTTCCTCCTCTCCCTCTCCCTCTCTCTGTCGCTCTCCATTCCTCCTCTCCCTTCCTCCTCTCCCTTCCTCCTCTCCCTTCCTGCTCTCCCTTCCTCCTCTCCCTCTCCCTTCCTCCTCTACCTCTCCCTCTCCCTTCCTCATCTCCCTCTTCCTCTCCCTTCCCCTTCCTCCTCTCCCTCTCCCGTTCCCTTCCTCCTCTCCCGCTCCTTCTCCCTCTCCCTTCCTCCTCCCCTCTCCCTCTCCCTTTCTCCTCGCCCTCTCCCTCTCCCTTCCTCCTCTCCCTCTCCCTCTCCATTCCCCTTCCTCCTCTCCCTCTCCCTTCCTCCTCTCCCTCCCCCTCCCACTCTCCCTTCCTACTCTCCATCTCCCTCCCCTTCCTCCGCTCCCTATCCCTCTCCCTTCATCCTCTCCATCTCCATCTCCCTCTCACCTCCTCCTCTCCCTCTCCCTCCCCCTTCATCCTCTCCCTTCCTGCTCTCCCTCTCCCTTCCTCTCCATTTTCCTCTCCTCCTCCCTTTCCCCACTCCCTCTCCCTTTCCCTCTCCCTCTCCCTTCCTCCTCTCTCTCCCCGTCCCACTTCCTCCTCTCCCTCTCCCTCTCCCTTCCTCTTCTTCCTCTCCCTCTCCCTCTCCCTCTCCATCTCCCTTCCTCCTCTCCCTCCCTCTTCCTCCTCTCCCTCTCCCTTCCTCCTCTCCCTTGCTTATCTCCTTCTCCCTTCCTCCCTTCCCTCTCCCTTCCTCCTCTCCCCCTCTACCTTCCTCCTCTCCCTTTCCCTCAGCCTTCCTCCTCTCCATCTCCCTCTCCCTTCCTCCTCTCCCTCTCCCTCTCACTTCCTCCTCCACATCTACCTCTCCTTCTCCCTTCCTCCTCTCCCTCTCCCTTCCTCCTCTCCCTCTCCCTCTCCCTTCCTCCCCCCCCCCCTCTCCCTTCCTCCTCTCCTACCCCCTCTCCGTTGCGCCTCTCCCTCTCCCTTCCTCCTCTCCCTCTCCCTCTTCTCCCTCTCCCTTCCTCCACTCCCTCCCTCTCCCTTCCTTCTCTCCCTCTCCCTCTTCCTTCCTCTTCTACTTCTCCTTCTGCCCCTCCCTTCCTCCTCTCCCTCTCCCTCCCCCTCCCTTCCTCCTCTCCCTCTCCCTCTCCCATCCAACTCTACCTCTCTATCTCCCTCTCCTTCTCCCTTCCTCCTCTCCCTCTCCCTTTCCCTCTCCCTCTCCCTTCCTCCTCTCCCTCGCCGTTCCACTTCCTCCTCCCCATCTCCCTCTCCCTCTCCCTTCCTCTTCTTCCTCTCCCTCTCCCTCTCCCTCTCCCTTCCTCCTTTCCCTCCATCTTCCTCCACTCCCACTCCCTTCCTCCTCTACCTGGCCCTTCCGCCTCTCCCTCTCCCGTCCTCCTCTCCCTTGCTCCTCTTCCTCTCCATTCATCCCTTCCTTCTCCCTCCCTTCCTCCTCTCCCCCACTCCCTCACCCACTCCCTTTCCCTCTCCCTTCCTCCTCTCAATACATCGCCGCCCTCTCCTTCTCCTCCTTCCTCCTCTCCCTTCCTCTTCCCCCTTCCTCCTCTCCCTCACCCCCTCCCTCCTCCCCATCCCTCCTCACCCTTCCTCCTCTCCCTTCCTCCTCTCCCTTCCTCCTCCCCTTCGTCCTCTCCCTCTCCCTCTCTCTGTCGCTCTCCCTCTCCATTCCTCCTCTCCCTTCCTCCTCCCTTCCTGCTCTCCCTCCTCTCCCTTCCTCCTCTCCCTCTCCCTCTCCCTTCCTCCTCTACCTCTCCCTCTCCCTTCCTCATCTCCCTCTTCCTCTCCCTTCCCCTTCCTCCTCTCCCTCTGCCGTCCCCTTCCTCCTCTCCCCTCCTCCTCCCTCTCCCTTCCTCCTCCCCTCTCCCTCTCACTTTCTCCGCGCCCTCTCCCTCTCCCTTCCTCCTCTCCCTCTGCCTCTCCCTTCCTCTTCCTCCTCTCCCTCCCTTCCTCCTCTCCCACCCCCTCCCACTCTCCCTTCCTACTCCCCGTCTCCCACCTCTTCCTCCTCTCGCTATCCCTCTCCCTTCAACCTCTCCATCTTCCTCTCACCTCCGCCTCTCCCTCTCCCTCCCCTTCATCCTCTCCCTCTCCCTGCCTGTCGCTCTCCCTTCCTCCTCTCCCTCTCCCTCTCCCTTCCTCCTCACCCTCTTCCTCTCCCTCTCCCTTCCTCCTCTCCCTCTCACTCTCCCTTCCTGCTCCCCCTCTCCGTCTCCCTTCCTCCTCTCCATCTTCCTCTCCTCCTCCCTTCCTCCACTCCCTCTCCCTTTCCCTCTCCCTCTCCCTTCCTCCTCTCCCTCCCCGTCCCACTTCCTCCTCTCCCTCTCCCTCTCCCTCTCCCTTCCTCTTCTTCGTCTTCCTATCTCTCTCTCCATCTCCCTTCCTCCACTCCTTCCCTCTTCCTCCTCTCCCTCTCCCTTCCTCCTCTCCCTTGCTTCTCTCCCTCTCACTTTCTCCGCGCCCTCTCCCTCTCCCTTCCTCCTCTCCCTCTCCCTTCCTCTTCCTCCTTTCCCTCCGTCCCTCCTCTCCCTCCCCCTCCCACTCTCCCTTCCTACTCCCCATCTCCCTCCCCTTCCTCCTCTCGCTATCCCTCTCCCTTCATCCTCTCCATCTCCATCTCCCTCACACCTCCTCCTCTCCCTCTCCCTCCCCTTCATACTCTCCCTCTCCCTCCCTGTCGCTCTCCCTTCCTCCTCTCCCTCTCCCTCTCCCTCTCCCTTCCTCCTCACCCTCTTCCTCTCCCTCTCTCTTCATTTTCCTCTCCCTCTCCCTTCCTCCTCTCCCTCCCCGCTCTCAATCTCCCTTCCTCCTCTCCCTCCCTCTTCCTCCTCACCCTCTCCCTTCCTCCTCTCTCTTGCTTCTCTCCTTCTCCCTTCCTCCCTTCCCTCTCCCTCTCCCTCCTCTCCCCTCTACCTTCCTCCTCTCCCTTTACCTCAGCCTTCCTCCTCTCCATCTCCCTCTCCGTCTCCCTTCCTCCTCTCCCTCTCCCTCTCACTTCGTCCTCCACATCTACCTCTCCCTCTCACTTCCTCCTCTCCCTCTACGTCTCCCTTCCTCTCCCCCCTCTCCCTTCCTCTTCTCCCTCTCTCTTCCTCCTCTCCCTCTCCCACTCCCTCTCCCTCTCCCTTCCTCCTCTCAATTCCTCGCCGCCCTCCTTCTCCCCCTTCCTCCTCTCACTTCCTCTTCCACCTTCCTCCTCTCCCTCTCCCTCTCCCTCCTCACCCTTCCTCCTCTCCCTTCCTCCTCTCCCTTCCTCCTCCCCTTCCTCCTCTCCCTCTCCCTGTCGCTCTCCCTCTCCATTCCTCCTCTCCCTTCCTCCTCTCCCTTCCTCCTCTCCCTTCCTCCTCTCCCTCCCTCGCTCTTCCTCCTCTCCCTCTCCCGCTCCCTTCCCCCCCCTCCCTCTCCCTCTCCCTTCCTCCTCCCCTCTCCCTTCGTCCTCGCCCTCTCCCTCTCCCTTCCTCCTCTCCCTCTCCCTTGCTCTTCCTCCTCTCCCTCTCCCTTCCTCCTCTACCTCTCACTCTCCCTTCATCCTCTCCCTTCCTCCTCTCCCTCTCCTTCTGCCTTTTCCTCTCCCTCTCCCTCCCCTTCCTCCTCTCCCTCTCCCTTCCTCCTCTCCCTCTACCTCTCCCTTCCTTCCGTCCCTCTCCCTCCCCTTCCTCCTCTCCCTCCCTCTCCCTCCTCTCCCTCTCACTCTCCCTCTCCCTCTCCCTTCCTCCTCTCCCTCTCCCTCAACCTTCCTCCTCTCCATCTCTCTCTCCCTCTCCATTCCTCCTCATCTCCCTCTCCCTTCCTCCTCTCCATTTCCCTCTCCCTCCCTCCTCTCCCTCTCACTCTCCCTCTCCCTTCCTCCTCTCCCTCTCCCTCAGCCTTCCTCCTCTCCTTCTCCCTCTCCCTCTCCCTTCCTCTTCTCCCTCTCCCTCCCTCCCTCCTCTCCCTCTCTCTTCCTCCTCTCCCTCTCCCTTCCTCCTCTACCTCTCCCTTCGTCCCTTCCTCCACCCTCTCAATCTCCCTTCTTCCTCTCCCCTCCCCTCCCTTCATCCTCTCCATCTCTCTCTCCCTCTCCATTCCTCCTCTCTCTCTCCCTCTCCCTTCATCCTCTCCATCTCCCTCCTTCTCCCTTCCTCCTCTCCCTCTCCCTTTCCCTCTCCCTTCCTCCTCTCCATCTCCCTGTCACCCTTCCTCCTCTCCCCTCCCACTCCTTCCTCCTCTCCCTCACCATCGCCCTCTCCCTTCCTCCTCTCCTCCCTCTCCTTTCATCCTCTCCCTCTCCCTTCCTCCTACCCTCTCCCTCTCCCCCGCCCTCTCCCTTCCTCTTCTCCCTCCCTCCCACCTCTCCCTCTCCCTCTCCCTCTCCCTTCCTCCCCTCCCTCTCCCTTCCTCCTCTCCCTCACCCTCTCTCTCTCCCTTCCTCTCCTCCCTCTCCCTCTCCCTTCCTCTTTTCCTTCTCCCTCTCCCTTCCTCCTCTCCCTCTCTGTTCCTCCTTTCCCTCTCCCTTCCTACTCTCCCTCTCCCTTCCTCCTCTCCCCCTACCACTCCATCCTCCTCTCCCTCTCCATCGCCCTCTCCCTTCCTCCTCTCCCTCTCCCTCTCCCTCTCACTTCATCCTCTCCCTCTCCCTTCCACCGACCCTCTCCCTCTCCCTTCCTCTTCTCCCTCTCCCCCACCTTCTCCCTTCCTCTTCTCCTCCCTTCCACCTCTCCCTCTCCCTCTCCCTTCCTCCTCTCCCTCTCTCTTCCTCCTCTCCCACTCCCACTCCCTCTCCCTCTCCCTTCCTCCTCTCAATTCCTCGCCGCCCTCCTTCTCCCCCTTCCTCCTCTCACTTCCTCTTCCACCTTCCTCCTCTCCCTCTCCCTCTCCCTCCTCACCCTTCCTCCTCTCCCTTCCTCCTCTCCCTTCCTCCTCCCCTTCCTCCTCTCCCTCTCCCTGTCGCTCTCCCTCTCCATTCCTCCTCTCCCTTCCTCCTCTCCCTTCCTCCTCTCCCTTCCTCCTCTCCCTCCCTCGCTCTTCCTCCTCTCCCTCTCCCGCTCCCTTCCTCCCCCCCTCCCTCTCCCTTCCTCCTCCCCTCTCCCTTCGTCCTCGCCCTCTCCCTCTCCCTTCCTCCTCTCCCTCTCCCTTGCTCTTCCTCCTCTCCCTCTCCCTTCCTCCTCTACCTCTCACTCTCCCTTCATCCTCTCCCTTCCTCCTCTCCCTCTCCTTCTGCCTTTTCCTCTCCCTCTCCCTCCCCTTCCTCCTCTCCCTCTCCCTTCTACCTCTCCCTCTACCTCTACCTCTACCTCTCCCTTCCTTCCGTCCCTCTCCCTCCCCTTCCTCCTCTCCCTCCCCCTCCCTCTCACTTTCTCCTCTCCCCCTCCCTCTCCCTTCCTCCTCTCCCTCTCCCTCTCCCTTCCTCCCCTCCCTCTCCCTCTCCCTCTCCCTTCCTCTTCTCCTTCTCCCTCTCCCTTCCTCCTCTCCCTCCCTCTCCCTCCTCTCCCTCTCACTCTCCCTCTCCCTCTCCCTTCCTCCTCTCCCTCTCCCTCAACCTTCCTCCTCTCCATCTCTCTCTCCCTCTCCATTCCTCCTCTCCATCTCCCTCTCCCTTCCTCATCTCCATTTCCCTCTCCCTCCCTCCTCTCCCTCTCACTCTCCCTCTCCCTTCCTCCTCTCCCTCTCCCTCAGCCTTCCTCCTCTCCTTCTCCCTCTCCCTCTCCCTTCCTCTTCTCCCTCTCCCTCCCTCCCTCCTCTCCCTCTCTCTTCCTCCTCTCCCTCTCCCTTCCTCCTCTACCTTTCCCTTCGTCCCTTCCTCCACCCTCTCAATCTCCCTTCTTCCTCTCCCCTCCCCTCCCTTCCTCCTCTCCATCTCTCTCTCCCTCTCCATTCCTCCTCTCCCTCTCCCTCTCCCTTCATCCTCTCCATCTCCCTGCTTCTCCCTTCCTCCTCTCCCTCTCCCTTTCCCTCTCCCTTCCTCCTCTCCATCTCCCTGTCACCCTTCCTCCTCTCCCCTCCCACTCCTTCCTCCTCTCCCTCTCCATCGCCCTCTCCCTTCCTCCTCTCCTCCCTCTCCTTTCATCCTCTCCCTCTCCCTTCCTCCTACCCTCTCCCTCTCCCCCGCCCTCTCCCTTCCTCTTCTCCCTCCCTCCCACCTCTCCCTCTCCCTCTCCCTCTCCCTTCCTCCCCTCCCTCTCCCTTCCTCCTCTCCCTCACCCTCTCTCTCTCCCTTCCTCTCCTCCCTCTCCCTCTCCCTTCCTCTTTTCCTTCTCCCTCTCCCTTCCTCCTCTCCCTCTCTGTTCCTCCTTTCCCTCTCCCTTCCTACTCTCCCTCTCCCTTCCTCCTCTCCCCCTACCACTCCATCCTCCTCTCCCTCTCCATCGCCCTCTCCCTTCCTCCTCTCCCTCTCCCTCTCCCTCTCACTTCATCCTCTCCCTCTCCCTTCCACCGACCCTCTCCCTCTCCCTTCCTCTTCTCCCTCTCCCCCACCTTCTCCCTTCCTCTTCTCCTCCCTTCCACCTCTCCCTCTCCCTCTCCCTTCCTCCTCTCCCTCTCTCTTCCTCCTCTCCCTCTCCCTTTCTCCTCTACCTCTCCCTTCATCCTCTCCCTCTCCCTTCCTCCTCTACTCTCACTTCCTCCTCTACCTCTCCCTTCCTCCTCTCCCTCTCCCTTCCTCATCTCCCTTGCTCCTCTCCCTCTCCCTTCCTCCACTCCCTCTCAATCTCGCTTCTTGCTCTCCCTCTCCCTCTCCCTTCCTCCTCTCCATCTCTCTCTCCCTCTCCATTCCTCCTCTCCCTCTCCCTCTCCCTTCCTCCTCTCCATCTCCCTCTCCTTCTCCCTTCCTCCTCTCCCTCTCGTTTCACCCTCTCTCTCTCCCGTCCTCCCCGCCCTCTCCCTCTCCCTCTACCTTCCTCTTCACCTTCTCCCTCTCCCTTCCTATTCTCCCTCTCACTTCCTCCTCTCCCTCTCCCTCTCCTTCCCTCCTCACTCTCACTCTCCCTCTCCCTTCATCCTCTCCCTCTCCCACTCCCTCTCCCTTCCTCTTCTCCCTCTCCCTCTCCCTTCCTCCTCTCCCTCTCTCTTCCTCCTCTTCCTCTCCCTTCCTCCTCTCCCTCTCCCTTCCTCCTCTCCCTTGCTCCTCTCCCTCCCTTCCTCCACTCCCTCTCACTCTCCCTTCTTCCTCTCCCTCTCCCTCTCCTCTCCCTCTCCCACCCCCTTCCTCCCCCCCCCCTCTCCCTTGCTCCTCTTCCTCTCCCTCTCCCTTCCTCCTCTACCTCTCCCTTCCTCCCCTCCATCTCCCTCTCCCTCTCCCTTCATCTTCTCCTTCTCCCTCTCCCTTCCTCCTCTCCCTCTCTGTTCCTCCTCTCCCTCTCCCTTCCTCTTCTCCCTCTCCCTCTCCCTTCCTCCTCTCCCTCTCTCTTCCTCCTCTTCCTCTCCCTTCCTCCTCTACCTCTCCCTTCCTCCTCTCCCTCTCCATTCCTCCTCTCCCTTGCTCCTCTCCCTTCCTCCACTCCCTCTCACTCTCCCTTCTTCCTCTCCCTCTCCCTCTCGCTCTCCTCTTCCTCTACCTCCCCTTCCTCCCCTCCCTCCCCCTCTCCCTTCCTCCTCTCCCTCTCCCTCTCCCTTCCTCCTCTCCCTCTCCCTCAGCCTTCCTCCTTTCCATCTCTCTCCCTCTCCATTCCTCCTCTCCCTCTCCCTTCCTCCTCTCCCTCTCCCTCTCCCTTCCTCTTCTCCTTCTCCCTCTCCCTTCCTCCTCTCCCTCTCTGTTCCTCCTCTCCCTCTCCCTTCCTACTCATCCTCTCCCTTCCTCCTCTCCCTCTCCCTCCCCTTCCTCCTCCCCGTCCCCTCCCTTCCACCTCTTCCTCTCCATCTCCCTCTCCCTTCCTCCACTCCCTCTCCCTCCCCCTTCATTCTCTCCATCTCCTTCTCCCTCTCCTCTCCCTCTGCCTCCCCCTTCCTCCCCTCCCTCCCCCTCTCCCTTGCTCCTCTCCCTCCTTCTCCCTCCCTCCTCTCCCTCTCACTCTCCCTCTCCCTTCCTCCTCTCCCTCTCCCACTCCCTCTTCCTTCCTCTTCTCACTCTCCCTCTCCCTTCCTCCTCTCCCTCTCTCTTCCTCCTCTTCCTCTCCCTTCCTCCTCTACCTCTCCCTTTCTCCTCTCCCACTCCCTTCCTCCTCTCCCTTGCTCCTAACCCTCTCCCTTCCTCCACTCACTCTCCCTTCTTCCTCTCCCTCTCCTCTCCCTCTCCCTCCCCCTTCCTCCCCTCCCTCCCCTTCTCCCTTCCTCCTCTCCCTCTCCCTCTCCCTTCCTCCTCTCCCTCTCCCTTCCTCCTCTCTATCTCCCACTCCCTCTCCCTACCTCTTCTCCCTCTCCCTCTCCTTCCTCCTCTCCCTCTCTTCCTCCTTTCCTCTCCATTCCTCCTCTCCCTCTCCCTTCCTCCTCTCCATCTCCCTCTCCTTCTCCCTTCCTCCTCTCCCTCTCCCTTTCCCTCTCCCTCTCCCTTCCTCCTCTCCCTCTCCCCGTCCCCCTTCCTCCACTCCCCCTCCCACTCCTTCCTCCTCTCCCTCTCCATCGCCATCTCCCTTCCTCCTACCCTCTCCCTCACCTTTCCTCTTCTCCCTCTCCCCCTCCCTCCCCCTTCCTCTTCTCCCTCTCCCTTCCTCCGCTCCCTCTCCCTCCCCCTTCCTCCCCTCCCTCCCCCTCTCCATTCCTCCTCTCCCACTCCCTCTCCCTCCCTCCTCTCCCTCTCACTCTCCCTCTCCCTTCCTCTGCTCCCTTTCCCCCTCCCTCCCCTTCCTCTTCTCCCTCTCCCTTCCTCATCTCCCTCCCGTCCACCTCTCCCCCTCCCTCCCTCTCCCTTCCTCCTCTCCCTCTCTTCATCCTCTTCCTCTCCATTCCTACTCTCCCTCTCTCTTCATCCTCTCCCTCTCCCTTCCCTTTCTCCTCTTCATCTCCCTCTCCTTCTCCCTTCCTCCTCTCCCTCTCTCTTCCTCCTTTCCCTCTCCCTTCCTCCTCTACCTCTCCCGTCTTCCTCTCCCTCTCCCTTCCTCCTCTCCCTTGCTCCTCTCCCTCTCCCTCTCCCTTCCTCCTCTCTCTCTCCCTCTCCATTTCTCCTCTTCCTCTCCCCCTCCCTTCCTCCTCTTCATCTCCCTCTCCTTCTCCCTTCCTCCTCTCCCTCTCCCTTTCCCTCTCACTTCCTACTCTCCCTCTCCCTGTCCCCCTTCCTCCTCTCCCTCTCCGTCCCTCGGCCTCTCCCTTCCTCCACTCTCTCTCCCTCTCCCGTCCACCTCTCCCTCTCCCTCCCTCTCCCTTCCTCTTTTCCTCTCCCTTCCTCTTCTCCTTCTCCCTCTCCCTTCCTCTCCCTACCTCCTCTTCCTTTCCCTCTCCCTTCATCTTCCCCTTCTCCCTCTCCCTTCCTCCTCTCCCTCTACCTCCCTCCCACCTCTCCCTCTCCCTTCCTCTTCCCCATCTCCCTCTCCCTCTCCCTTCCTCCAATCCCTCTCTCTTCCTCCTTTCCCTCTCCCTTCCTCCTCTACCTCTCCCGTCCTCCTCTCCCTCTCCCTTCCTCTTCTCCCTTGCTCCCCTCCCTCTCCCTCTCCCTTCCTCCTCTCTCTCTCCCTCTCCATTCCTCCTCTTCCTCTCCCCCTCCCTTCCTCCTCTTCATCTCCCTCTCCTTCTCCCTTCCTCCTCTCCCTCTCCCTTTCCCTCTCACTTCCTCCTCTCCCTCTCCCTGTCCCCCTTCCTCCTCTCCCTCTCCCTCCCTCGGCCTCTCCCTTCCTCCACTCTCTCCCTCTCCCTTCCTCCGCTCCCTCTCCCTCCCTCTCCCTCCCTCTCCCTTCCTCTTCTCCTTCTCCCTCTCCCTTCCTCCTCTCCCTCTCTCTTCCTCCTCTCCCTCTCCCACTACCCCCTCCCTCACCCTATCTCCTCTCCCTCTAGCCTCTCCCTCTCCCTTCCTCCCCTCGTCCCACCCTCCCCTTCCTCCGCTCCCTCTCCCTTTCCCTCTCCCTTCCTCCACTCCCTCTCCCTCAGCCTACCTCCTCTCCATCACCCTCTCCCTCTCCCTTCCTCTTGTCCCTCCCTCACCCTTCCTCCTCTCCCTCTCTTCCTCCTCTACCTCTCCCTTCCTCCTCTCCCTCTCCCTTCCTCATCTCCATTGCTCCTCTCCCTCTCCATTCCTCCACTCCCTCTCACTCTCCCTTCTTCCTCTCCCTCTCCCTCTCCTCTCCCTCCCCGTTCCTCCCCTCCCTCCCCCTCTCCCTTGCTCCTCTCCCTCTCCCTCTCCCTTCCTCCTCTCTCTCTCCCTCTCCATTCCTCCTCTTCCTCTCCCCCTCCCTTCCTCCTCTTCATCTCCCTCTCCTTCTCCCTTCCTCCTCTCCCTCTCCCTCTCCCTCTCACTTCCTCCTCTCCCTCTCCCTGTCCCCTTTCCTCCTCTCCCTCTCCCTCCCTCGGCCTCTCCCTTCCTCCACTCTCTCTCCCTCTCCCTTCCTCCGCTCCCTCTCCCTCCCTCTCCCTTCCTCTTCTCCTTCTCCCTCTCCCTTCCTCCTCTCCCTCTCTCTTCCTCCTCTCCCTCTCCCACTATCCCCTCCCTCTCCCTACCTCCTCTCCCTCTAGCCTCTCCCTCTCCCTTCCTCCCCTCGCTCCACCCTCCCCTTCCTCCGCTCCCTTTCCCTCTCCCTTCCTCCACTCCCTCCCCCTCAGCCTTCCTCCTCTCCATCACCCTCTCCCTCTCCCTTCCTCTTGTCCCTCTCCCTCACCCTTCCTCCTCTCCCTCTCTTCCTCCTCTACCTCTCCCTTCCTCCTCTCCCTCTCCCTTCCTTATCTCCATTGCTCCTCTCCCTCTCCATTCCTCCACTCCCTCTCACTCTCCCTTCTTCCTCTCCCTCTCCTCTCCCTCCCCGTTCCTCCCCTCCCTCCCCCTCTCCCTTCCTCCTCTCCCTCTCCCTCTCCCTTTCTCCTCTCCCTCTCCCTCAGCCTTCCTCCTCTCCCTCTCCCTTTCCCTCTCCCTCTCCATTCCTCCTCTCCCTCTCGCTGTCCCCCTTCCTCCACTCCCCCTCCCACTCCTTCCTCCGCTCCCTCTCCAGCGCCCTCTCCCTTCCTCCTCTCCCTCTCCCTTCTTCCTACCCTCTCCCTCCTTTCCTCTTCTCCCTCTCCCCCGCCCTCCCTTCCTCTTCTCCCTCTCTCTTCCTCCTCTCCCTCCCTCTATCCTCTCCCTCTCCCTTCCTCCTCTCCCTCTATCCTCTCCCTCTCCCTTCCTCTTCTCCCTCCACCCTCCCCCTCTCCCTTCCTCCTTTACCTTCCTCCTCTCCCTCTCCCTTCCTCCTCTCACTCCGTCCTCTCCCATTCCCTGCTTCCTATGCCTCCCCCTTCCTCCTTCACCGGTCCCTCTCTCTCTCCCTTCCTCCTATCCCTCCCTCTACCTCTCCCTTCCTCCTCTCCCTCTCCCTTCCACTCCCTTACTCCTCTCCATCTCCCTTTCCCTCACCCTTCCTCCTCAACCTCTCCCGCTCCCTCTCCCTTCCTCATCTCCCTCCCGTCCACCTCTCCCTCTCCCTTCCTCCTCTCCCACTCACTCCCTCTCCCTTCCTCCTCTCCCTCTCCCCCCTCCCCCTTCCTCCTCCCTCTCTCCCTCTCCCTTCATTCTCTCCCTCTCCCTCTCCCTCCCTCCTCTCACTTTCACTCTCCCTCTCACTTCCTCCTCTCCATCTCCCACTCCCTCTCCCTTCCTCTTCTCCCTCTCCCTCTCCCTTCCTCCTCTCCCTCTCTCTTCCTCCTCTTCCTCTCCTTCTCCTCTCCCTCTCCCTTCCTCCTCTCCATCTCCCTCTACTTCTCCCTTCCTCCTCTCCCTCTCCCTTTCCCTCTCCCTCTCCCTTCCTCCTCTCCCTCTCCCTGTCCCCCTTCCTCAACTCCCCCTCCCACTCCTTCCTCCTCTCCTTCTCCATCGCCATCTCCCTTCCTCCTACCCTCTCCCTCTCCTTTCCTCTTCTCCCTCTCCCCCTCCCTCCCTCTTCTCCCTCTCCCTTCCTCCTCTCCCTCTCCCTCCCCTTCCTCCTCCCCCTCCCCTCCCTTCCTCCTCTTCCTCTCCATCTCCCTCTCCTTCCTCCTCTCCCTCTCGCTCCCACTTCATTCTCTCCCTCTCCCTCTCCCTCTCCTCTCCCTCTCCCTCCCCCTTCCTCCCCTCCCTCCCCCTCTCCCTTCCTCCTCTCCCGCTCCCTCTCCCTCCCTCCTCTCCTCTCACTCTCCCACTCCCTTCCTCCTCTCTCTCTCCCCCTCCCTCCCCCTTCCTCTTCTCCCTCTCCCTTCTCATCTCCCTCCCGTCCTCCTGTCCCTCTCCCTCCCTCTCCCTTCCTCTTCTCCTTCTCCCTCTCCCTCTCCCTTCCTCCTCTCCCTCTCTTCATCCTCTCCCTCTCCATTCTACTCCCCCTCTCCCTTCATCCTCTCCCTCTCCCTCCCCTTTCTCCTCTCACTCCCTTTTCCTCTCCCTTCCTCCTCTTCCTCTCCATCTTCCTCTCCCCACCTCCTCTCCCTTTCCCTCTCCCTTCATCCTCCCCCTCTCCCTCTCCCTTCCTCCTCTCCCTCTACCTCCCTCCCCCCTCTCCCTTTCCCTTCCTCCAATCCCTCTCTCTTCCTCCTTTCCCTCTCCCTTCCTCCCTCTACCTCTCCCGTCCTCCTCTCCCTCTCCCTTCCTCCTCCCCCTTGCTCCTCTCCCTCTCCCTCTCCCTTCCTCCTCTCTCTCTCCCTCTCCATTCCCCCTCTTTCTCTCCCCCTCCCTTCCTCCTCTTCATCTCCCTCTCCTTCTCCCTTCCTCCTCTCCCTCTATTTCCCTCTCACTTCCTCCTCTCCCTCTCCCTGTCCCCCTTCCTCCTCTCCCTCTCCCTCCCTCGGCCTCTCCTTCCTCCACTCTCTCTCCCACTCCCTTCCTCCGCTCCTCTCCCTCCCTCTCCCTCCCTCTCCCTTCCTCTTCTCCTTCTCCCTCTCCCTTCCTCCTCTCCCTCTCTCTTCCTCCTCTCCCTCTCCCACTATCCCCTCCCTCTCCCTACCTCCTCTCACTCTAGCCTCTCCCTCTCACTTCCTCCCCTCCCTCCACCCTCCCCTTCCTCCGCTCCCTATCCCTTTCCCTCTCCCTTCCTCCTCTCCCTCTCCCTCAGCCTTCCTCCTCTCCATCTCCCTCCCTCTCCCTTCCTCTTCTCCCTCTCCCTCTCCCTTCCTCCTCTGCCTCTCTCTTCCTCCTCTCCCTCTCCTTCCTCCTCTACCTCTCCTCTCCCTTCCTCCTCTCCCTTGCTCCTCTCCCTCTCCCTTCCTCCACTTCATCTCAATCCCCCTTCTTGCTCTCCCTCTCCCTTCCTCCTATCCCTCTCCCTCTCCCTTCCTCCTTTCCATCTCTCAATCCCTCTCCATTCCTCCTCTCCCTCTCCCTTCCTCCTCTCCATCTCCCTCTCCTTCTCCCTTCCTCCTCTCCCTCTCGTTTCATCCTCTCCCTCCCTTCCTCCTACCCTCTCCCTTCCTCTTCTCCCTCTCCCCCCGCCCTCTCCCTTCCTCTCCCTCTCCCTTCCTCCTCTCCCTCACCCTCTCTCTCTCCCTTCCTCCCCTCCCTCTCCCTCTCCCTCCCTCCCTCTTCTCCTTCTCCCTCTCCCTTCCTCCTCTCCTTCTCTGTTCCTCCTCTCCCTCTCCCTTCCTACTCTCCCTCCCTTCCTCCTCTCCCTCTACTCCCCTTCCACCTCTCCCTCCCCCTCCCTTCCTCCTCTTCCTCTGCATCTCCCTCTCCTTCCTCCTCGCCCTCTCCCTCTCCCTTCATTCTCTCCCTCTCCCTCCCTCCTCTCACTTTCACTCTCCCTCTCCCTTCCTCCTCTCCCTCCCACTCCCTCTCCCTTCCCACTTCTCCCTCTCCCTTCCTCCTCTCCCTCTCTCTTCCTCCTCTTCCTCTCCCTTCCTCCTCTACCTCTCCTTCCTCCTCTCCCTCTCCCTTCCTCATCTCCCTTGCTCCTCTCCCTCTCCATTCCTCCACTCCCTCTCACTCTCCCTTCTTCCTCTCCCTCTCCCTCTCCCTCTCCTCTCCCTCCCCGTTCCTCCCACCCTCCCCCTCTCGCTTCCTCCTCTCCCTCTCCCTCTCCCTTTCTCCTCTCCCTCTCTCAGCTTTCCTCCTCTCCCTCTCCCTTTCCCTCTCCCTCTCCATTCCTCCTCTCCCTCTCGCTGTCCCCCTTCCTCCACTCCCCCTCCCACTCCTTCCTCCTCTCCCCTCTCCATCGCCCTCTCCCTTCCTCTTCTCCTTCTCCCTCTCCCTTCCTCCTCTCGCTCCCGTCCTCCTCTCCCTCTCCCTCCCTCTCCCTTCCTCTTCTCCTTCTCCCTCTCCCTCCCTTCCTCCTCTCCCTCTCTTCATCCTCTCCCTCTCCATTCCTACTCTCCCTCTCCCTTCATCCTCTCCCTCTCCCTCCCCTTTCTCCTCTCACTCTCCCTTTTCCTCTCCCTTCCTCCTCTTCCTCTCCACCTTCCTCTCCCCACCTCCTCTCCCTTTCCCTCTCCCTTCATCCTCCCCCTCTCCCTCTCCCTTCCTCCTCTCCTCTACCTCCCTCCCCCCTCTCCCTCTCCCTTCCTCCAATCCCTCTCTCTTCCTCCTTTCCCTCTCCCTTCCTCCTCTACCTCTCCCGTCCTCCTCTCCCTCTCCCTTCCTCCTCTCCCTTGCTCCTCTCCCTCTCCCTCTCCCTTCCTCCTCTCTCTCTCCCTCTCCATTCCCCCTCTTTCTCTCCCCCTCCCTTCCTCCTCTTCATCTCCCTCTCCTTCTCCCTTCCTCCTCTCCCTCTCCCTTTCCCTCTCACTTCCTCCTCTCCCTCTCCCTGTCCCCCCCTCCTCTCCCTCTCCCTCCCTCGGCCTCTCCCTTCCTCCACTCTCTCTCCCTCTCCCTTCCTCCGCTCCCTCTCCCTCCCTCTCCCTCCCTCTCCCTTCCTCTTCTCCTTCTCCCTCTCCCTTCCTCCTCTCCCTCTCTCTCCCTCCTCTCCTCTCCCACTATCCCCTCGCTCTCCCTACCTCCTCTCCCTCTAGCCTCTCCCTCTCCCTCACCTCCCTCCACCCTCCCCTTCCTCCGCTCCCTATCCCTTTCCCTCTCCCTTCCTCCTCTCCCTCTCCCTCTCCATCTCCCTCTCCCTCTCCCTTTCTCTTCTCCCTCTCCCTCTCCCTTCCTCCTCTGCCTCTCTCTTCCTCCTCTACCTCTCCCTTCCTCCTCTCCCTTGCTCCTCTCCCTCTCCCTTCCTCCACTCCATCTCAATCTCCCTTCTTGCTCTCCCTCTCCCTTCCTCCTATCCCTCTCCCTCTCCCTTCCTCATTTCCATCTCTCTCTCCCTCTCCATTCCTCCTCTCCCTCTCCCTCTCCCTTCCTCCTCTCCATCTCCCTCTCCTTCTCCCTTCCTCCTCTCCCTCTCGTTTCATCCTCGCCCTCTCCCTTCCTCCTACCCTCTCCCTTCCTCTTCTCCCTCTCCCCCGCCCTCTCCCTTCCTCTCCTCCCTCTCCCTTCCTCCTCTCCCTCGCCCTCTCTCTCTCCCTTCCTCTCCTCCCTCTCCCTCTCCCTCCCTCCCTCTTCTCCTTCTCCCTCTCCCTTCCTCCTCTCCTTCTCTGTTCCTCCTCTCCCTCTCCCTTCCTACTCTCCCTCCCTTCCTCCTCTCCCTCTACCTCCCCTTCCACCTCCCCCTCCCCCTCCCTTCCTCCTCTTCCTCTGCATCTCCCTCTCCCTTCCTCCTCTCCCTC
The DNA here is from genome assembly GCA_963514005.1 of Raja brachyura. The sequence goes on along the minus strand of CAUPSL010000006.1, from coordinate 569,745 downwards.
TCCCTCTCCCTTCATTCTCTCCCTCTCCCTCCCTCCACTCACTTTCACTCTCCCTCTCCCTTCCTCCTCTACCTCCCACTCCCTCTCCCTTCCACTTCTCCCTCTCCCTCTCCCTTCCTCCTCTCCCTCTCTCTTCCTCCTCTTCCTCTCCCTTCCTCCTCTACCTCTCCCTTCCTCCTCTCCCTCTCCCTTACCTCATCTCCCTTGCTCCTCTCCCTCTCCATTCCTCCACTCCCTCTCACTCTCCCTCTCCTCTCCCTCCCCGTTCCTCCCCTCCCTCCCCCTCTCGCTTCCTCCTCTCCCTCTCCCTTTCTCCTCTCCCTCTCCCTCAGCCTTCCTCCTCTCCCTCTCCCTTTCCCTCTCCCTCTCCATTCCTCCTCTCCCTCTCGCTGTCCCCCTTCCTCCACTCCCCCTCCCACTCCTTCCTCCTCTCCCTCTCCATCGCCCTCTCCCTTCCTCCTCTCCCTCTCCCTTCTTCCTACCCTCTCCCTCCTTTCCTCTTCTCCCTCTCCCCCGCCCTCTCCCTTCCTCTTCTCCCTCTCCATCTCCCTTCCTCTTCCCCATCTCCCTCTCCCTCTCCCTTCCTCCAATCCCCCTCTCTTCCTCCTTTCCCTCTCCCTTCCTCCTCTACCTCTCCCGTCCTCCTCTCCCTCTCCCTTCCTCCTCTCCCTTGCTCCTTTCCCTCTCCCTCTCCCTTCCTCCTCTCTCTCTCCCTCTCCATTCCTCCTCTTCCTCTCCCTCTCCCTTCCTCCTCTTCATCTCCCTCTCCTTCTCCCTTCCTCCTCTCCCTCTCCCTTTCCCTCTCACTTCCTCTCCCTCTCCATTCCTCCTCTTCCTCTCCCTCTCCCTTCCTCCTCTTCATCTCCCTCTCCTTCTCCCTTCCTCCTCTCCCTCTCCCTTTCCCTCTCACTTCCTCCTCTCCCTCTCCGTCCCCCTTCCTCCTCTCCCTCTCCCTCCTTCCTACCCTCTCCCTCCTTTCCTCTTCTCCCTCTTCCCCGCCCTCTCCCTTCCTCTTCTCCCTCTCTATTCCTCCTCTCCCTCTCCCTCTATCCTCTCCCTCTCCCTTCCTCCTCTCCCTCTACCCTCTCCCTCTCCATTCCTCCTCTCCCTCCACCCTCCCCTTCTCCCTTCCTCCTTTACCTCTCTCCTCTCCCAATCCCTTCCTCCTCTCCCTCTATCCTCTCCCTCTCCCTTCCTGCTCTCCCTCCACCCCCTCCCTCTCCCTACCTCCTTTACCTCCCTCCTCTCCCTCTCCCTTCCTCCTCTCACTCAGTCCTCTCCCTCTCCCTTACTCCTCTCCATCTCCCTTTCCCTCACCCTTCCTCCTCAACCTCTCCCGCTCCCTCTCCCTTCCTCATCTCCCTCCCGTCCACCTCTCCCTCTCCCTTACTCCTCTCCCACTCACTCCCTCACCCTTCCGCCTCTCCCTCTCCCTCGCCCTCCCCTTCGTCCTCCCACTCTCCCTCTCCCTTCCTCCTCTCCCACTCCCTCCCTCTCCCTCTTCTTCTCCCTCTCCCTCTCCCTTCCTCCTCTCCCTCCATCCTCTCCCTCTCCATTCCTAATCTCCCTCCCTTCATCCTCTCCCTCTCCCTCCCCTTTCTCCTCTCCCTCTGCCTTTTCCTATCACTTCCTCCACTCCCTCTCCATCTTCCTCTCCCTACCTCCTCTCCCTTTCCCTCTTCCTTCATCCTCCCCCTCTCCCTCTCCCTTCCTACTCTCCCTCTACCTCCCTTCCCCCTCTCCATCTCCCTTCCTCTTCCCCATCTCCCTCTCCCTCTCCCTTCCTCCAATCCCCCTCTCTTCCTCCTTTCCCTCTCCCTTCCTCCTCTACCTCTCCCGTCCTCTCCCTCTCCCTTCCTCCTCTCCCTTGCTCCTTTCCCTCCCTCTCCCTTCCTCCTCTCTCTCTCCCTCTCCATTCCTCCTCTTCCTCTCCCTTCCTCCTCTTCATCTCCCTCTCCTTCTCCCTTCCTCCTCTCCCTCTCCCTTTCCCTCTCACTTCCTCCTCTCCCTCTTCCTGTCCCCCTTCCTCCTCTCCCTCTCCCTCTCCTTCCTCCTCTCCCTCTCCATCGCCCTCTCCCTTCCTCCTCCCCCTCCCTCTCTCTTCATCCTCTCTCTCTCCCTTCCTCCTACCCTCTCCCTCTCCCTTCCTCTTCTCCCTCTCCCCCGCACTCTCCCTTCCTCTTCTCCCTCTCTCTTTCTCCTCTCCCTCTCCCTCTGTCCTCTCCCTCTCCCTTCCTCCTCCCTCTATCCTCTCCCTCTCCCTTCCTCCTCTCCCCCCACCCTCTCCCTCTCCCTTCCTCCTTTACCTCCCTCCTCTCCCTCTCCCTTCCTCCTCTCACTCTGTCCTCTCCCTCTCCCTTCGTCCTATCCCTCTCCCGTCCTCCTCTACCGCTCCCTCTCCCTCTCCCTTCCTCCTATCCCTCCCTCTCCCGCTTCCTCCTCTCCCTCTCCCTTCCACTCCCTTACTCCTCTCCATCTTCCTTTCCCTCACACTTCCTCCGCAACCTCTCCCTCTCCCTCTCCCTTCCACATCTCCCCCCGTCCACCTCTCCCTCTCCCTTCCTCCTCTCCCACACTCCCTCTCCCTTCATCCTCTCCCTCTCCCTTCCTCCTACCCTCTCCGTCGCCCTTCCTCTTCTCCCTCTCCCCCGCCCTCTCCCTTCCTCTTCTCCCTCTCTCTTCCTCCTCTCCCTCTCCCTCTGTCCTCTCCCTCTCCCTTCCTCCTCCCTCTATCCTCTCCCTCTCCCTTCCTCCTCTCCCTCCACCCTCCCTTCCTCATTTACCTCCCTCCTCTCCCTCTCCCTTCCTCCTCTCACTCCGTCCTCTCCCTCTCCCTTTGTCCTATCCCTCTCCCGTCCTCCTCTACCACTCCCTATCCCTCTCCCTTCCTCTAACCCTCCCTCTCCCCCTTCCTCCTCTCCCTCTCCCTTCCACTCCCTTACTCCTCTCCATCTCCCTTTCCCTCACACTTCCTCCGCAACCTCTCCCTCTCCCTCTCCCTTCCTCATCTCCCTCCCGTCCACCTCTCCCTCTCCCTTCATCCTCTCCCACACTCCCTCTCCCTTCCTCCTCTCCCTCTCCCTCGGCCTCTCCCTTCCTCCACTCTTTCTCCCTCTCCCTTCCCCCTCTCCCTCTCCCTCCCTCTCCATTCCTCTTCTCCTTCTCCCTCTCCCTTCCTCCTCTCCCTCTCTCTTCCTCCTCTCCCTCTCCCACTATCCCCGCCCTCTCCCTTCCTCCTCTCCTTCTATCCTTTCCCTCTCCCTTCCTCCTCTCCCTCCACCCTCGCCTTCCTCCTCTCCCTCTCCCTTTCCCTCTCCCTTCCTCCTCTCCCTCTCCCTCAGCCTTCCTCCTCTCCATCTCCCTCTCCCTTCCTCCTCTCCCTCTCTCTCTCTCTTCCTCCTTTCGCTCTCCCTTCCTCCTCTACCTCTCCCTTCCTCCTCTCCCTCTCTCTTCCTCCTCTGCCTCTCCCACTATCCCCTCCCTCTCCCTTCATCCTCTCCCTCTATCCTCTCCCTTCCTCCTCTCCCTCCACCCTCCCCTCGCTCCTGTCCCTCTCCCTTTCCCTCTCCCTTCCTCCATTCCCTCTCCATCTCCCACTCCCTACCTCCTCTCCCTCTCCCTCTCCCTTCCTCCTCTCCCTCTGCCGCTCCCTCCTCTCCTTCCCTCTCCCTTCCTCCTCTCCCTCTCCCTACCCTTCCTCCTCTCCCTCTCCCTTCCTCCTCTCCCTCTACTTTCCTCCTCCCCTCTCACTCTCCCTTCCTCCTCTCCCCTCTCTCTCCCTCTCCCCCTCCCTCATCTCCCACTCCCTCTCCCTTCCTCCTCTCCCTCCCGCTCCCTTCCTCCTCTCCATCCCGCTCCCTTCCTCCTCCACTCTCACTCTCCCTTCCTCCTCTCCCTCGCTCTCCCTTCCTCCTCTCCCTCTCACTCCCCTCCTCCCTCTCCCTCTCCCTTTCTCCTGGCCCTCTCCCTCCCTTTCTCCTGTCCCTCTCGATCTCCCTCTCCCCTGCCCTTAGCCTTCTCCCTCTCCCTTCTTCCGCTCCCTCTCCCTATCCCTTCCTGCTCTCTCTCTCCTCTCTCCCTCCTCCCTTCCTCCTCCTCTCCCTTCGTGCACTCCGTCTCCCTTCCTTATCTCCCTCTCCCTCTGCCTTCCTCCTTTCCCTCTCCCTCCTCTCCCTTCCTCCTCTCCCTCTCCCTCCTCTCCCTCTCCCCTGTCACTTCCTTCTCCCCCTCTCCCTTCCTCCTCCCTCTCCCTTCCTCCTCCCCTTCTCCCCTTCCCAATCTCCCTTCCTCCTCTCCCTCTCCCCCCTCCCTTCCTCCTTTCCCACCCCCCCTCTCCCTTCCTTCTCTCCCTCTCCCACCACACTTCCTGCTGTACCTTCCTCCGCACCTTCTCGCTTCATCCTCTCCCCCTCCATTCCTCCTCTCCCTTCCTCCACTCCCTCTCCCTTCCTCCTCTCCCTCCAACTCCCTCTCCCTTCCTCCTCTCCCTCTCCCTCTCCCTCTCCCTCTCCCTTCCTCCTCTCCCTCTCCCTCACCCTTCCTCCTCTCCCTCTCCCTCACTCTCCCTTCCTCCCCTCCCTCTCCCTCTCCCTTCCTGCTCTCCCTCTCTCTTCCTCCTCTCCCTCTCCCTTCCTACTTTCCCTCTCCCTTCCTCCTCTCCCTCTCCCCTTCCTCCTCTCCCTCTCGCTCCCTTCCTCCTCTTCCTCCTCATCTCCCTCTCCCTTCATCCTCTCCCTCTCCATTCGTCCTCTCCCTCTCCCACTCCCTCTCCCTTCCTCCTCACCCTCTCCCTCAGCCTTCCTCCTCTCCATCTATCTCTCCCTCTCCATTCCTCCTCTCCCTCTCCCTTCCTCCTCTCCATCTTCCTCTCCTTCTCCCTTCCTACTCTCACTCTCCCTCTCCATCGCCCTCTCCCTTCCTCCTCTCCCTCTCCTTTCCTCGTCTCCCTCTCGCCCGCCCTCTCCCTTCCTCGTCTCCCTCTCTCTTCCTCCTCTCCCTCTCCCTCTCTCCTCTCCCTCTCCCTTCCTCCTCTCCCTCTAACCTCTCCCTCTCCCTTCCTCCTCTCCCTCCACCCTCCCCCTCTCCCTTCCTCCTTTACCTCCCTCCTCTCCCTTCCTCGTCTCACTCCGTCCTCTCTTTCTCCCTTCTTCCTATCCCTCTCCCTTCCTCCTCTACCGCTCCCTCTCCCTCCCTTCCTCCTATCCCTCCCTCTCCCTCTCCCTTCCTCGTCTCCCTCTCCCTTCCACTCCCTTACTCCTCGCCATCTCCCTTTCCCTCACCTTTCCTCCTCTCCCACTCACTCCCTCTCCCTTCCTCCTCTCCCTCCCTCGCCCTCCCCCTTCCTCCTCCCTCTCCCTCTCCCTTCCTCCTCTCCCTCTCCCTCCCTCTCCCTTCTTCTCCTTCTCCCTCTCCCTTCCTCCTCTCCCTCTCCCTCGGCCTCTCCCTTCCTCCTTCTCCCTCTCCCTCTCCCTTCCTCCTCTCCCGCTCTCTTCCTCCTTTCCCTCCCTTCCTACTCTCCCTCTCCCTTCCTCCTCTCTCTCTCCCTCCCCTTCCTCCTCTCCCTCTCCCTCCCTTCCTCCTCTTCCTCTCCATCTCCCTCTCCCTTCATCCTCTCCCTCTCCCTCCCTCCTCTCCCTCTGACTCTCCTTCTACCTTCGTCCTCTCCCTCTCCCACTCCCTCTCCCTTCCTCTTCTCCCTCTCCCTCTCCCTCTCCCTTCCTCATCTCCCCCTCTCTTCCTCTCCCTCCTTTCCTCCTTTACCCCTCCCTTCCTCCACTCCCTCTCCCTTCCTCCTCTCCCTTGCTCCTCTCCCTCGCCCTTCCTCCACTCCCTCACTCTCCCTTCTTCCTCTCTCTCTCCCTCTCCCCATCTCCTCTCCCTCTCCCTTTCTCCCCTCCATCCCACTCTCCCTTCCTCCTCTCCCTCTCCCTCTCCCTTCCTCCTCTCTCTCGCCCTCCCCCTTCCTCCTCCCTCTCTCCCTCTCCCTTCCTACTCTTCCTCTCCCTCCCTCTCCCTTCTTCTCCTTCTCCCGCTCCCTCTCCCTTCCTCCTCTCCCTCTCTTCATCCTCTCCCTCTCCATTCCTACTCTCCGTCCCTCTCCCTTTCCCTCTCCCTTCCTCCACTCCCTCTCCATCTCCCTCTCCCGTACTCTCCCTCTCCCTTCCTCCTCTCCCTTGCTCCTCTCCCTCTCCCTTCCTCCTCTCTCTCTCTCTCTCCATTCCTCCTCTCACTCTCCCTCTCCGTTCCTCCTCTTCATCTCCCTCTCCTTCTCCAGTCCTCCTCTCCCTCTCCCTTTCCCTCTCACTTCCTCCTGTCCCTCCCTGTCCCCATTCGTCCTCTCCCTCTCCCTCTCATTCCTCCTCTCCCTCTCCATCGCCCTCTCCGTTCCTCCTCACCCTCTCCCTCTCCCTTCATCCTCTCCCTCTCCCTCCTACCCTCTCCCTCTCCCTTCCTCCTCTCCCTCTATCCTCTCCCTCTCCCTTCCTCCTCTCCCTCCACCCTCCCCCTCTCCCTTCCTCCTTTACCTCCCTCCTCTCCCTTCCTCGTCTCACTCTGTCCTCTCCTTTTCCCTTCTTCCTATCCCTCTCCCTTCCTCCTCTACCGCTCCCTCTCCCTCCCTTCCTCCTATCCCTCCCTCTCCCTCTCCCTTCCTCCTCTCTCCCTTCCACTCCCTTACTCCTCGCCATCTCCTTCCCTCACCTTTCCTCCTCTCCCACTCATTCCCTCTCCCTTCCTCCTCTCCCTCCCTCGCCCTCCCCCTTCCTCCGCCCTCTCCCTCTCCATTCCTCCTCTCCCTCTCCCTCCCTCTCCCTTCTTCTCCTTCTCCCTCTCCCTCCTCTCCCTCTCCCTCGGCCTCTCCCTTTCTCCTTCTCCCTCTCCCTCTCCCTTCCTCCTCTCCCTCTCTCTTCCTCCTCTCCCTCTCCCTTCCTACTCTCCCTCTCCCTTCATCCTCTCCCTCTCCCTTCCTCCTACCCTCTCCCTCTCCCTTCCTCTTCCCCCTCTCCCCCGCCCTCTCCCTTCCTCTTCCCCCTTTCTCTTCCTCCTCTCCCCTATCCTCTCCCACCCTTCCTCCTCTCCCTCCACCCTCCCCCTCTCCCTTCCTCCTTTACCTTCCTCCTCTCCCTCTCCCTTCCTCCTCTCACTCCGTCCTCTCCCTCTCCCTTCTTCCTATCCCTCTCCCGTCCTCCTCTACCGCTCCCTCTCCCTCTCCTTCCTCCTATCTCCCCCTTCCCTTCCTCCTCTCCTTCTCCCTTACACTCCCTTACTCCTCTTCATCTCCCTTTCCCTGACAATTCCTCCGCAACCACCCTCCCCCTCTCCCTTCCTCATCTCCCTCCCGTCCACCTCTCCCACTCCCTTCCTCCTCTCCCACTCACTCCCTCTCCCTTCCTCCTCTCCCTCTCCCTCTCCCTCGGCCTCTCCTTTCCTCCTCCCTCTCTCCCTCTCCCTTCCTCCTCTCCCTCTCCCCCCCTCTCCCTTCTTCTTCTCCTTCTCCCTCTCCCTTCCTCCTCTCCCTCTCACGTCCTCCTCTTCCTTTCTATTCCTACTCTCCCTCTCCCTTCATCCTCTCCCTCTCCCTCTCCTCCTCCTCTCCCTCTCCCTTTCCCTCTCCCTTCATCCTCTCCCTCTCCATCGCCCTCTCCCTTCCTCCTCTCCCTCTCCTTTCCTCGTCTCCCTCTCCCCCGCCCTCTCCCTTCCTCTTCTCCCCCTTTCCTCCTCTCCCTCTCCCTCTATCCTCTCCCTCTCCCTTCCTCCTCTCCCTCTATCCTCTCCCTCTCCCTTCCTGCTCTCCCTCCACCCTCCCCCTCTCCCTTCCTCCTTTACCTTCCTCCTCTCCCTCTCCCTTCCTCCTCTCACTCCGTCCTCTCCTTCTCCCTTCTTCCTATCCCTCTCCCTTCCTCCTCTACCGCTCCCTCCCCCTCCCTTCCTCCTATCCCTCCCTCTCCCTCTCCCTTCCTCCTCTCCCTCTCCCTTCCACTCCTTTACTCCTCGCCATCTCCCTTTCCCTCACCCTTCCTCCTCAACCTCTCCTTGTCCCTCTCCCTTCCTCATCTCCCTCCCGTCCACCTCTCCCTCCCTTCCTCCTCTCCCACTCACTCCCTCTCCCTTCCTCCTCTCCCTCTCTCTCGCCCTCCCCCTTCCTCCTCCCTCTCCCTCTCCCTTCCTCCTCTCCCTCTCCCTCCCTCTCCCTCCCTCTCCCTTCTTCTCCTTCTCCCTCCCTCTCCCCTTCCTCCTCTCCCTATCTTCATCCTCTCCCTCTCCATTCCTAGTCTCCCTCCCTTCATCCCCTCCCTCTCCCTCCCCTTTCCCCTCTCCCTCTCCCTTTCCCTCTCCCTTCCTCCACTCCCTCTCCATCTCCCTCTCCCGTCCTCCTCTCCCTCTCCCTTCCTCCTCTCCCTTGCTCCTCTCCATCTCCCTTCCTCCTCTCTCTCTCCCTCTCCATTCCTCCCCTCATTCCCCCTTCTCTCTATCCCCCTCGCTCTCTCTCTCCCCTCTTCCCTTCCCCCTCCCCCTTCTCTGATCCCCCCCCTCTCTCTCCCAGCATTTCGCCCTCCACCTCTCTCTCTCTCCCTCTCTCTCGCTCTCCCTCCCTCTAGCTCTCACTCCCCCTTTCTCTCCCCTCTCTCTCTCCCCACCTCTTCCCCCTCTGTTTCCCCCCTCTCTCTCTCTCCCACTCCCTCCACCTCTCTCTCTCTCTCCCACCCTCTCTCCCCTCGCTTCCCTCCTCTCTCCCCGCTCTCTCTATCCCCCCTCTCTCTCTCCCCACTTTGTCCCCTCCTCGCTCCTCTCTCCCCCCTCCCTCCCCCTCTTTCTCCCCACTCTCCCCACTCACTTTCCCCCTCTCTCTTCCCATCCCTGCCTCTCTCCCCCTCTCCCCCTTCCCCCACCTCTCTCTCTCCCCCTTGCTCTCACTCCCTATCCCCTCTCCCGGGTTCTCTTTTCCCCCTCCCCCTCACTCCCTCTCTCCCCGCCCCTCTCTCGGTCCCCCTTTCACGTCCCCTCTCCCTTCTTTCTCTCCCCTCCCCCTCTCTCCCCTATATCTCTCCCACTCTCACTCCCCCCTTTTCTCTCCTCCCTTTCTCCTTCTTTCCCTCTCTCTCTCCCATCCTTTCTCCCTCCCCCCCTCTCTCTCTCTCCCTCTCTCTCCCCGTCCAGCTCTCTCTCTCCTCTCACTCCCCCTCTCTATCTTCCCACTCTTTCTCACCCCTTTCTCTCTCTCCCACTCCCTGCACCTCCCTCACTCCCACCCTCTCTCTCCCTTTCCTCTTCCCCCCTCCCCCTCTCTCCCCCTCTCTCTCCCCATCTCCCCATCTCACTCCCTCACCCTCTCCCTCTCCCCCTCTCCTTTCCTTATGTTCTCCACCTTCCCTCTTCCCCCTTCCCTTCCGAGCCCCTTCTCTCCCCACTCTCTCTCCCCTATCTCTCCTCCTCTCTCCCCTCTACCATCTTTCACCCCCACTCCCCCCTGCCCCTATCTCTTCCCCAATCCCCCCCTCTTTCTCTTCCCCTCTCTCCCCCACTCTATCTCTCCCCTCACTCACCCCCGCTATCTTTCCCAGCATCTATTCCTCCCCTCCTTCTCCCCCACTCTCTCTGCCCTCTCCCCTCTTCCCCTCTCCCTCCCCATCCCACTCCCCCCTATCTTCCCATATCTCCCCCTCTATCATTCTCCGCCCCTCTCTATCTCCGCTCTCTCAATCTCCTTCACTCCCCTCTCTCCCCCTTCTCTCTATCCCTCTCGCTCTCCCCCTCTCTCTCTCCTCCCTGTTCCCCTCTTTCCCCCTTCTCTGTCCCCTCTCTCTCCTCCAGCCTTTCTCCCTCCCCCTCTCTCTCCCCCTCCCTCTTGCTTTCTCCCCCCTCCCACTACCCTCTCTCTCTCTCTTCCCCATCTGTCTCCCCCCTCTCTCTCTCCCACTCCCTCCACTTCTCTCTCTCTCTCCCACCCTCTCTCTTCCCTCGCTACCCCTCTCTCTTTCCCCCGTCTCTCTCTAACCCTCTGTCGTCCCCCTTCTATCTCCCAATCTCCCTCTCACCCTCTCAGTTTCTCTCCCCCGCTCTCCCCCCATTTATATCCCCCCCCCCTACTCTGTCTCCTATAACCATATAACCGTATAACCATAGAACAATTACAGCACGGAAACAGGCCTTCTCGGCCCTTCCAGTCCGTGCCGACCATTTATTTTCCCCTAGTCCCATCTACCTGCACTCAGACCATACCCCTCCATTCCCTTCCCGTCCATATACCTATCCACTTTACTTTTAAATGTTAAAATCGATCCTGCCTCCACCACTTCTGCTGGAAGATCATTCCACACAGCTCCTACTCTCTGAGTAAAGAAGTTCCCCCTCATGTTACCCCTAAACTTCTGTCCCTTAATTCTCATGTCATGCCCTCTTGTTTGAATCTTCCCTACCCTCAATGGGAAAAGCTTATAGTCAACTATGTCTATCCCTTTCATCATTTTAAAGACCTCAATCAAGTCCCCCCTTAACCTTCTGCGCTCCAAAGAATAAAGACCCAACTTGTTCAACCTTTCTCTGTAACTTAGTTGCTGGAACCCAGGCAACATTCTAGTAAATCTCCTCTGTACTCTCTCTATTTTGTTGACATCCTTCTTATAATTATTCTCTCTCTCTCCCCCTCTCTCTACCCCCTCATTCTCCGCCCCTCTCTATCCCCGCTCTCTCTCAATCTCATTCTCTCCCCTCTCTCCCCCTTCTCTCTATCCCTCTCGCTCTCCCCCTCGCTCTCTCTCCTCCCTCTTCCCCTCTCTCCCCCTGTTCTCTGTCCCCCTCTCTCTCCCCAGCCTTTCTCCCTCCACCTCTCTCTCTCTCTCCCCCTCTCTCTCTCCCTCCATCTAGCTCTCTCTCCCCCTCTCTCTTCCCTCTCTCTCCCCTCTCTCTCCCCCTCTCCCTCTTCCCCCTCTGTCTCCCCCCTGTCTCTCCCACTCCCTCCACCTATCTCTCTCCCACCCTCTCCCCCCTCACTCCCCCCTCTCTCCCCGCGCTCTCTATCCCCCCTCAGCCTCTCTCCCCTCTCTGTCCCCACCTCGCTCCTCTCTCTCCCTCTCCCCCTCTCCCCCTCTACCCCTTCCCCCCTCTTTCTCCCCTCTCTCCCCAACCCACTTTCCTCCTCTATCTCCCCCCCTCTCTCCGCCCCTCTCCCGGGCTCTCTCCCCCCTCTCCCCACCTCACCCCCTCTCTCTCTGCCCCTCTCTCTCTCCCCCTTTCCCTTTCCCTCTCCCTTCTTTCTCTCCCCTCCCCCTCTCTCCCCTCTAACCCCTCTCCGCCTCTCCCCCTCTACCCCCTTCTTTCTCCACTCCCTCCCCCACCCACTTTCCCCCTCTCCTCCCTGCCTCTTCCCCCTCCCCCTCCCCTCTCTCTTTCTCCCCCAGCTCTCTCTCCATCTCTCCCGACGCCCTCGCCCACCCTCTCTCTCCCCTCTCTCGTCCCCTCTCCCCTTCTCTCCCCTTTCTCTCCCCGTCTATCCTTCACTCTCTCCCGCTCTCCCCCTCTCTCCCCCATCTCTCTACACATCTCTCTCCATCACACTCTTCCGCTCTCTCCTCTCTCTTCCCCTCTCCCTTCTTTTCTCCTCTCTCTTCCCCTCTCCCCCGCACCCTCCGAGCCCCTTCTCTCCGCACTCCCTCTCCCCATCTCCCCCGCTCTCTCCCCTCTACAATCTTTCACCCCACTCCCCCTATCTCCCCCATTCTCCCGCCCCACTCTCTCTCCCCCTATCTCTCCCCTCACTCTCCCCCCGCTATCTTACCCCACATCTATTCCCCCACTCCTTCTCCCCTCTCTCTCCGCCCTCTCCCCTCTTCCCCTCTCTCTCCCCTCCCAGTCCACCCTATATTCCCCCTCTCTCTCCCCCTCTATCTTTCCCCCCTTTCTTCCCCCCTCTCTGTCCTTCTCTCTCTCTCCCTCTCTATCCCCCCTCTCTCTCTCCCTCTCTCTTCCCCTCTCCACCCTCTCTCTCTCCCCCTCTCTCCTCCTCTCTCTCACTCTCCAATCTCCCTCTCTCGCCCCCTCTCTCTCTCCCCCTTTCTCTACCCCTCTCCCCCCTCTCTCTCTCCGCGTCTATCTCTCTCCCCCTCTCTCTGCCCCTTTTTGTCTCCCCCCTCTTCACCATTCTCTCCCCTCTCCCCCTCTCTCCCCCCCTCTCGCTCCACACTCTCTCCCCTTATTTATCTCCCACTCTCTCCCTTATCATCCCCCTCTTCCACCCTCCAAGTCCATTCTCTCTTCCCTCTCTCCCCCTCTCATTCCCCATCTCTCTCGTCCTCTCCCCTATCTGTCGCTCCCCCTTTCTGTCACGCTCCCCTCTCCCTCGTCTCCACTCTCACTCCGCGGAGATCTCTCTCCCCCTCTCAGTCCCCATCTCCCCCCCTCTCTCTCCCTCTCTCTCTCTCCCCCTCTCTCTTTCCCCCGCTCTCCCCACTCTCCCTCTCTTCCTCTCTCTCTCCCATCCGTCTCTCTGCTCTCTCTCATTTCTCTCTCTTTCTTACTTATTCCCCTCTTTCTCCGCCCCTCTTTCTCCACCTCTCTCTCACCGCCCCCTTCTCCCCATCCCCTTCTCCCCTCTCTTCCCCCCTCTCTCCCTCTTTCTCACTCTCCTCTACCCCCTCTCTCTCCCTATTACTCCCTCTCTCCCCATCACTATCTCTCTCTTTCTCCCTCTCTCTCTCCCCTCCACCCCCTCTCGACCCCTAGCTCTCTCCCGCTTTCTCCCCCCTCCACTCTCTCTCTCCCCGGAGATCTCCCTCCCCCTCTTTCTCCCTCCCCTCTCTCTCCCTCCTCATATCTATCTCTCCCTTTCTATCATTCTCCCCCTCTCGCCCCCTCTCCTTCCCTCTCCCCCTCTCTCCCCCTCACCCCCTCTCCCCCATTATCTTTCCCATTATCTCTCCCATTCTTTCTCTCCCCTGTCCACCTAGCCCTCTTTTCTCTTCTCTCTCTCTCCCGTTCTATCTCCCCATCTCGCCCCTCTCCCTCGCGCATCCTTTCCCCCTCTCTCTCGCTCCCCTTCTCTCTCTCCCCTTCTATCTCTCTCCCCCTCTCTCCTCTCCTCCTCTCTCCCCTCTCTCCCCTCTCTCCCCTCTCCTGCCTCTCTCTCCCCTCACTCCCTCTCTCCCCCCCTCGCTCTCCGCTTTCTCCCTTCCCCTCTCTCCCCTTTCTCTCTCCCCCTCTCTCCTCTCCTCCTCTCTCCCCTCTCTCCCCCTCTCTCCCCCCTCTCCTCTCCTCCTCTTTCCCCTCTCTCCTCCTCTCTCCCCTCTCTCCCCTCACTCCCTCTCTCCCCCCCTCGCTCTCCGCTTTCTCCCTTCCCCTCTCTCCCCTTTCTCTCTCCCCCTCTCTGTGTCTCCACTTTTCTCCTACTCCCCGTCACTCATTCTCTCTCTATCTCCCTCCCCCCTCTCTCCCCCACTAACGCTTCCCCTCTCCCTTCCCCTCTCTGCCTCCCACATCCCCCCCTCTCTCTCTCTCTCTCTCTCTCTCCCCCAGCTCTCTCTCCCTCTCTCCCTGTCCCCTCCCAAAGTCAGTCAAAGTCAAAGTCAAAAGAGTTTATTGTAATGTGTCCCTGACAGGACAATACAATTATTTATTTGCTTAGCACAACAGAACATAGTAGGCGTTGACTACAAAGCACATCAGTGTGTCCATACACCATTATATACATAAATACACACATGAATGAATACATTGATAAAGAGCAAATAACAGATAAAGGGGTATTAATGTTCAGAGTTTTGTCCGAGCCAGGTTTAATAGGCTGCTGGCTGTGGGGAAGTAGCTATTCCTGGCCGTTGCAGTCCTCAGGCCCCTGTACTTTCTACCCGGGCTCTCTCTCCTCCCTCTCCCCCCTCTCCCCCCTCACCCCCCCCCCCCACCCTCCGCCCCTCTCTCTCTCTTCCCCCTCTATCTCTCCCCTCACCCTCTCCCCCCTTTTCCTCTCACTCTCCCCTCCCCCTCTCTCCCCTATATCTCTCTCCCACTCTTCCCCCTCTTTCTCTCCCCCCTTTCTCCCTCTCTCCCCGTTACTAACTCTCTATTAGTCTCTCTCTTTCCCCCTCTCTCCCACCCCCCCCCCCCCACACTCTCCGTCCTCTAGCTCTCTCTCCCCTATCTCCCTGCTCCTCTATCTTTCCCCCTCTCTCCCTAACCCTTTGTCTGCCCCTTCTCTCTCCCCATCTCCCTCTCCCCTCTCTGCCTCTCCCCCCTCTCTCTCCCCTATCTATCTCTCCCCCTCTCTCCCCCTCTATCTCGTCCACTCTATCTCTCTCCCAGATCTCTCTCCCCCTCCCCCTCCTCTCTCGCCCCGTAGCTCTCTCCTGCCTCTCTGCCTCCTCCACTCTCTCTCTCTCCCCGGAAATCTCCCTCCCCCTCTCTCTCCCTCCCTCTCTCCACCTCTACCATTCTCCCCGTCTCCCTCTCCCATTGTCTCTCGCATTCTTTCTCTTTCCCCTGTCCCCAGCCCACGTTCCTCTTCTCTCTCTCTTCCGTTCAACATATCTCACTTTCTCCCCCTCTCCCTCTCTCATCCTCTTCCCCTCTCTCTCGCCCCCTTCTCTCTCTCTACCGTTCTCTCTATCTCCCCCTCTCCCCCTCTCCCTCTCTTATCCTCTCTCCTTCTCTCTCGCTCCCCTTCTCTCTCTGCCCTTCTATATATCTCCTCCTCTGTCCCTCTCCCCTCTCTCCCCTCTCTCCCCTCTGCCCCTCTAACTCCCCTCTCTCCTCCTCTCTTTCCCTCTCGCTCTCCGCTTTATCCCTCCCCTCTCCCCTACTCAAGTTCACCCTCTCCTCCCCTCTCTACCTCTTCCCCTCCCTCTCTCTCCCCATTTGCTCTCTCTCACTCTCCCTATCCCCTCTCCCGAGCACTCTCTCCCCCCTCTCCCTCCCTCACCCCCCTCTCTCTCCGCACCTCTCTCTCTGCCCCTTTACCTCTCCCTCTCCCTTCTATCTCTCTCCCACTCTCTCCCCCTTTCTCTCCCCCTTTCTCCCTCTCTCCCCGTCACTAATTCTCTCTCTCTCTCCCAGCCTTTCTCCCTCCCCTTCCTCTCCCTCTCTCCCTCCCTCTCGCGCTCCCCCCTCTCTCTCCCCACTCTCTACCCCCCCTCTCTTTTCCCAATCTGTCTCCATCCCTCTCTCTCTCCCATTCCCACCACCTCTCTCTCTCTCTCTCGCCCACCCTCTCTCTCCCCTCTCTCTTCCCCATTCCCCCCTCCCACCTCTCCCTCCCCATCTCTCTCCCTCACTCTCTCCCTCACTCTCTCCCCTCCCCACCTCTCCTTTCCCCTCTCTATCCCCTCCACCTTCTCTCCGTGCGTCTCTCTCTCCCTCCGCTCTCTTTATCTCCCCCTCTCTCTCTCCCCCTCTCTCCCCCTCTCTCTCTCTCCCTCTTTCTCCCCTCTCTCTCTATCTTCCTCTCTTTATCCCCCTCTCATTCACTCCTCTCTCACTACCCCCTCTCGCTTCCCCGCTCCCCCCGCTCTCTCTCCCCCCTCTCTTCGACCTCTCTCTCTCCCCTCTCTCTATCACCTCTCTCCATCCCCTCTCTCTCCTCTATCTCTCCCTCTCTCTCCCTCACTTTCCCTCCCGCTCTCTCCTCCTCTCTTATCCCCTCTCTCCCCTCCCTCCCCCCACTCTCCCCATGCCTCTCACTCTCTCCCCGCTGTCTCCCCCCTCTCTCTCTCTTTATCTCCCCTCTCTCCCCTTCTCTCTATCCCTCCCGATCTCCCCCTCTCTCTCTCCTCCCTCTTCCACTCTCTCCCTCCCCCTTCTCTGTCCCCCCTCTCTCTCCCCCTCTCTCTCTATACCTCCCTCTAGACTTCTCCCCCTCTCTCACTCCCCCTCTGTCTCTTCCCCCTCTCTCCCCCCTCTCTCTCTCTCTCCCACTCCCTCCACCGCTCTCTCTCTCCCACCCTCGCGCTCTCTCTATTCCTCCTCTCCCTCCCTCTCCCGACGTCGCTCCCCCTCTCTCCCCCCTCTCTCTCTCCCTCTCTCACCCCACTCTCTCCCCCCCTCTCTCTCTCCCCTCAGTCTCTCTCACCCCCACTCCCTCTACCCTCTCTCACTATACCCTCTCTCTCTCACTCTCTCTCTCCCCTTTTTCTCTCCCCTCTCTCTCTCATCCTCTGCCCCCCTCTCTCCTCTTTCTCGCACCATCTCTACCATCCTCTATCTGTCTCTCTCCCTCTCTCTCCACCACTCTCTCTCCCCTCTCACTCCCTCATCCTCTCTCCCTCTCTCCCCCCACCCCTTTCTCTCCTACCTCTCTCTCCCCCTCGCTCTCTCTCTCCCCTCTCTCTCCCCTATCTCCCCCTCTCTCTCCCCCTCTCTCATTTCTCTCTCTACCCTCACTCTCTCTCTCTCCCCCTCGCACTCTCTACCGCTCTCTTCCCCTCCCCCCCCCCTCTTTCTCCACCCCCCTCTCTCTATCTCCACTCTCTCTTACTCGCTCCCATCTGCTCTCTCAGCTCTCTCTCCTCCCTCTCTCTCCTATCTCTCCCTTCTCTATCTCCCCCTCTCTCTTTCCCTTCTCTCCCCCCCTCTCTCCCCCTCACTCTCCACGCTCCCTCTCCCCCTCTCCCCCATCTCTCTCCCCTGTCTTTCCACCCTCCCTTTCTCTTCCCCTCTCTCTCTCCCCTCTCTCACTCCCCCTCTCTCTCTTCCCCTCTCTATCTCCCCCTCTCTCTCTCTCTCGCCTTCTCTCCACCCTCCCTCTCCCCCTCTCTCTTCTCCCTCTCTCTCCCCCTCTCTCTCCCTCCCTCTATCCCTCCGTCCTTCCCTCCCTCTTACCACCCTCAAAACGAAATAGCGAGAGAGAAAACGAGAGTGAGACGCAGGAGGAGTGAGAGAGGGAGAGATAGAGAGGTGAGAGGGAGAGAGAGAGAATACGAGGTGGGAGGAGAGAGAGAGAGGTGGGAAGAGTGAGAGAGAGAGTGGTCGGGGGGAGAGCAGGAGGGATGGGTGTGTCCCATGTTGGCGGGACAGTCCCCTCTCTCTCGCCCCCTTTCCCACTCTCGGTAAGTCCCCCCTCCGCGATCGGCCGCGAATGTTTGTTCCCCGCTCCCCTGCAGAATCTCCCCCACTCCCCAAACTAAAGAGTTTCTCTCTCGCTCTCTCCTCGAAACGGTGTTAAATTTGTCATGAATAGATCCCCCGGTATGTGTTTGGTGCGTGTGTGTGTAGATATATATTCATCTCCTCTCCTTCTCCCATCCTCCTTTCTCGTTCCCCCTCCCCGCCTTTCCCGGACGGAGGCCTAAACGCCGCTGAAACAAAAACATTAAATTTAATCTAATACAATTGAAATAAGAGAGAGAGAACGAGACGCAAAAAGAGAAAAAAAAGAGATGCAGACCATCAGACCCTGGAGTTTATCAACCATCAGTCCCATCAGTCTACCCAACACCATTTCCTGCCTAGTATATAACCATATAACATATAACCATATAACAATTACAGCACGGAAACAGACCATCTCGGCCCTTCAAGTCCGTGCCGAACAACTTGTTTCCCTTAGTCCCATCTGCCTGCACTCATACCATAACCCTCCATACCCTTCTCATCCATATGCCTATCCAATTTATTTTTAAATGATACCAACGAACCTGCCGCCACCACTTCCACTGGAAGCTCATTCCACACCGCTACCACTCTCTGAGTAAAGAAGTTCCCCCTCATGTTACCCCTAAACCTCTGTCCCTTAATTCTAAAGTCGTGTCCTCTTGTTTGAATCTTCCCTATTCTCAAAGGGAAAAGCTTGTCCACATTAACCCTGTCTATCAGGAAGAGGGGGAGATCAGGAAGATTGTTTGTGTCCCCCATAGTGGAGGCAGATCCAAAGTACCTGTTCAACTCATCTGCCATTTCCTTGCTCCCCATAATAAATTCACCCTTTTCAGTCTTCAAGGAATCTGGTCTGAATTATTTGTTTTCCTCTTCACATACCTAAAGCAGCTTTTACTATCCTGCTTTAAATTCTTGGTTAGCTTACCTTCGTACCTCATCTTTTCTCCCCCTATTGCATGTTCAGTTATCTTCTGTTGCTCTTTAAACATTACCCAATCCTCTTGCTTCCCGCTCACCTGTGCTACGTTCTAATTCTTCGCTTTACATTTTATCCTGTCCTTGGCTTCCCTTGACAGCCAGGGTCGCCCCTAGGAATCCTTGTTCATCTTTGGAATGAACTGATCTTGCACCTTCTTTATTATTCCCAGAAATACCTGCCATTGTTGTTTCACTGTCATCCCTGCTAGGGTATATTTCCAGTGAACTTTAGCCAGGAGCGGAGAGACTGCGGCCGTGTCTGGGATGCGCTCAGGGCGGGGATTTATTAATGAGCCGAAGCACTGAGGTAAGTGGATATTTCACCGCGCTCTTCACCTGGTCCCTGAACTTGGACTGGGACACCGCGTAAATAAATGTGTTGGTGCAGCAGTTGAGATTACTCAGCAAATACCCGACGTAGTGAAAGATCTGTGCAGAATCATTCCGATAATTTCCAATTCCTGTGATCTGATAATAGACGACGTTTGCAACCAGCGGCAGCCACAGGAGGATAAAGGTGCCGGAGATGGTGAAGAGTAAAACCACTGACCTCCTCCTGCTCTCCATCTCCGGGTCACTGCGGTTCTCCCCCTTGCTCTCACCCCTCAGCCCCTTACGGACCCGACTGGCCACTAAAATGTGGCGGACTGTCAGAGCGTTGAGCAACAGGATTACAGCGAAAGGGAGGAGCGGAGTTAAAACCGTGTCGAACCAGTCATATGCCACCCACCCGGGGTCAGTGAAATAACTGTCCACCCCGACACAGCCCCACGGGATATTGTCGATGATTGTCCCGGGTTGCACTGTGAAGTAGCGGGGAACGTTTTTCAGACAGAGCAGAACGCCGACTGTTGCCAGAACCGCAGCCGCAGTTTTCCCGGTGCAATATTTAATTTTCAGCTTCTGGCAACAAATGGCGACAAAGCGATCAAAGGTGAAAGTGACGGTGAACCAGACAGAACATTCTGTAGCTGCAGACTTCAGTACAACGATAACACTGCACACAGGGGTGATGGACAGGAAATTCCATGCAAAGTAATAATATCGGAGCCGAAACAAAATGACCGCGGTGATAATGACCAGTAGATCGGCCGCTGCCATGGCCACCAGGTAGCGAGTGGTGCAGGTGGACAGGCCGCACTTTCCACGGGACAGGATCACAATCGCCACTAAATTCACTGCGGAAAGAGAAGGGAACATAGAAACATAGAAATAGAAAATAGGTGCAGGAGTAGGCCATTCGGCCCTTCGAGCTTGCACCGCCATTCAATATGATCACGGCTCAACATCCAACTCCATATCCTGTACCTACCTTCTCTCCATACACCCTGATCCCTTTAGCCACAAGGGCCACATCTAACGCCCTCTTAAATATAGCCAACGAACTGGCCTCAACTACCTTCTGTGGCAGATTATTCCACAGATTCGCCACAGTGTGAAAAATGATTTCCTCATCTCGGTCCTAAAAGACTTCCCCCTTGGCCTTAAACAGTGACCCCTTGTCCTGGACTTCCCCAACATCGGGAACAATCTTCCTGCATCTAGCCTGTCCAACCCCTTAAGAATTTTGTAATTCTCTATGAGATCCCCCCTCAATCTTCTAAATTCCAGCGAGTACAAGCCGAGTCTATCCAGTCTTTCTTCATATGGAAGTCCTGCCATCCCAGGAATCAGTCTGGTGAACCTTCTCTGTACTCCCTCTGTGGCAAGAATGTCTTTCCTCAGATTAGGAGATCAAAACTGTACGCAATGCTCCAGGTGTGGTCTCACCAAGACCCTGTACAACTGCAGCAGAAGCTCCCTGCTCTTGCAATCAAATCCTTTCGCTATGAAAGCTAACATACCATTCGCCTTCTTCACAGCCTAGTGCACCTGCATGCCTACTTTCAATGACTGGTGTACCATGACACCCAGGTCACGTTGCTTCTCCCCTTTTCCTAATCAGTCACCATTCAAATAATAATATACTTTCCTGTTTTTGCCACCAAAGTGGATAACCTCACATTTATCCACATTATACTGCATCTGCCATGCATTTGCCCACTCACCCAGCCTATCCAAGACACCTTGCAGTCTCCTAGCAACCTCGTCACAGCTAACACTGCCCCCAACTTGGTGTCTTCCGCAAACTTCGAGATGTTGCATTTAATTCCCTCGTCCAAATCATTAATATATATTGTAAATAGCTGGGGTCCCAGCACTGAGCCTTGCGGCACCCCACTTGTACTGCCTGCCATCCTGAAAAGAACCCGTTCACTCCTACTCTTTGCTTCCTGTCTGCCAGCCAGTTCTCTATCCACATCAATATTGAACCACCAATACCGTGCGCTTTAAGTTTATATACTAATCTCTTGTGTGGGACCTTGTCGAAAGCCTTCTGAAAGTCCAGATATAACACATCCACTGGTTCTCCCTTATCCACTCTACTAGTTACATCCTCAACAAATTCAATAAGATTTGTCAGACATGATTTACCTTTCGTAAATCCATGCTGACTTCGTCCAATGATTTCACCACTTTCCAAATGTGCTGCTATCCCATCTTTAATAACTGACTAGCATTTTCCCCACTACCGATGTTAGACTAACTGGTCTGTAATTCCACGTTTTCTCTCTCCCTCCTTTTTTAAAAAGGTGGGGTTATATTAGCTACCCTCCAATCCTCAGGAACTACTCCAGAATCTAAAGAGTTTTGAAAATTTATCACTAAGGCATCCACTATTTCTGGGGCTACTTCCTTAAGTACCCTGTGATGCAGCCTATCTGGCCCTGGGGATTTATCGGCCTTTAATCCATTCAATTTACCTAACACCACTGCTATCCCCTGCTATTTCCGGCAAATTATCTATGTGTTCCTTAGTGAAGACAGAACCAAAGCAGTTATTCAATTGGTCTGCCATGTCCTTGTTCCCCACGGTCAATTCACCTGTTTCTGACTGCAAGGCACCTACATTTGGTTTAAGTAATCTTTTTCGCTTCACATGTCGATAAAAACATTTGCAGTCAGTTTTTATGTTTTCGGCAAGTTTTCTTTCATAATCCATTTTCCCTTTCGTAATTAAACCCTTTGTCCTCCTCTGCTGGACAAAGGAATTGCTCTGCAGGAATTTCTCTCAGTCCTCTGGCAGGCTGTTTTCTCTGGCTAATTTGTACGCTTCATCTTTTGCTTTGATACTATCCCTGATTTCCCTTGTTATCCACGGATGCACTACCATCCCTGATTTATTCTTTTGCCATACTGAGATGAACAATTGTTGTAGTTCATCCATGCAGTCTTTAAATGCCTTCCATTACATGTCCACCGTCAACCCTTCAAGAATCAATTGCCAGTCTACCTTGGCCAATTCACGTATCATACCCTCAAAGTTACCTTTGTTTAAACTCAGGACCCGTTTTTCTGAATTAACAATGTCACTCTCCATCCTAATGAAGAACTCAACCATATTATGGTCACTCTTGCCCAAGTGGAACGGACACTGGGCATTACTGAACACGGTCTGTGGGACTGAAGATCAGGAGTGTTGGATTCGGTGCGCGGCTGCATGTTTAACAATGTCAGAGCCGGCTCCGACTGTGCCCGACCTGCTTGCCTACTTTAGGGGAGAGGAGATAAGTCGACGGGCGGGGTAAAGGGCGGGGCTGGAACGAGCAGACACCCGCCACAATAGGCGCAATGGTCCTTTCCAGGGTACTCGGCATCGAGGAGGGAAGGCAGGGACAACTTAGAATCCGGCAGAAGTGGCTCCATTAATGGATTACTTCCACAGTGAGTTCAGTTCGGTAACAACACACACATGCCGGTAGATCCGTAGCCACGGGTTCAGGAGATCTATCCAATTATTGGCCAACAGGCGGTGGAAACCGACTGTGACAGACTCCACGGTGAGACACAGTGTCCACAGGGGCGATGTTCTCTCTGATCAATAATTCAGTCACAGTGAACTTCACAATGTAAACCCCTCTCTCCCAGTCACTCCGTCCCGGAGAGCTACCTGTCCCGAGCACCGGGACAACTCTGATCTGAGCATAGTCCCACTGAAGGCAAGAACATCATTCCAGTGGGTTCCGGCAGCATTGAGAGATAAAGAGGGTTAGTTTCAGCTGTCTTAAAATAAGAAAAAACACTACGTTAATTCAAAAATATTTCGCTGAAGGATTGATATCCCTCAAATATTCTTGTACAACGATCAACAGTTGGGAACTTGTAACATGATCAGAATCAGGTCAACGCCAGTTAACACTCGGAGTTATAAAACTTGAATTGTTCTGCTCACTTACCAGGGATCCCAACGCCAGCAACGATCACGTACACGATTTTCTCCACGTCTACATATTCCAAATAATGCTGCCCCATTTTCTCTGCCCAGCGACGCTCCCCCGTGAGCTACCGGTAATATCTGGGAATGAAATGCTGGGGCAGAACGTTCCCGGAGATTTTATACCATATTCCGTCTCCACCGGGACAGTGAGTTTTCAACAGAGTTTAAAAATAGATATTTTGAAATTATTCGCAACGAGATTACATCAGCCAAAGAAATCCCTGCTGAGACAGGTTGTGATTTGTTCAGGGAATTGATTGAGAAACTCCAAAGACGGAATTGTGGCAATAGATTCTAAGGGATGGAAATAGGGAGCGGCATTGTTCCAGCAAAGGGGACATTGTTTCAAACCATCAGATACAACTCTACATCTCATGTTGTTTATCTGATTTCACTCAATCCGCTTCATTCAGCTAGGTAAATCCAAACCCCAAGGGACTTAAAGCTTCTGGTTCCCCGTCTGAATGTGGATTGTGTACAACAGATCACCTCAGACTAAAATGCCCCCTCCACTATGCTTCACCACTCAATATGCTCATCCGACTGTAAACTCAATCCCATACTCCTGGCGACCCTGGTAACCATTCACCCCCTGCTTGCCTGGAATAGATCTGACTAGACCACATAGAAACATAGAAACATAGAAAATAGGTGCAGGAGTAGGCCATTCGGCCCTTCGAGCCTGCACCGCCATTCAATGTGATCATGGCTGATCATCCAACTCAGTATCCCGTACCTGCCTTCTCTCCATACCCCCTGATCCCTTTAGCCACAAGTGCCACATCTAACGCCCTCTTAAATATAGCCAATGAACTGGCCTCAACTACCTTCTGTGGCAGAGAATTCCAGAGACTCACCACTCTCTGTGTAAAGAATGTTTTCCTCATTTCGGTCCTAAAGGAATTCCCCCTTATTCCCTAGCGGCTGGGGTTGGGTTTTTCCGGCTTGCGTTTGGGGCTTAGCGGCTGGCGTTGGGGGCATCGTGGTTGACGTTGGGGGCATCGTGGCTGGCGTTGTGGTCTTGCGGTGGGCATTGGGGCTTAGCGCGTGGCGTTGGGGCTTATAGACAATGGACAGGTGCAGTAGGCCATTAGGCCCTTCGAGCCAGCACCGTCATTCAATGTGATCATGGCTGATCATCCACAATCAGTACCCCGTTCCTGCCTTCTCACCATATCCCCCTGACTCCGCTATATTTAAGAGCCCTATCTAGCTCTCTCTTGAAAGCATCCAGAGAACCGGCCTCCACTGCACTCTGAGGCAGAGAATTCCGCAAACTTACCAGTCTCTGTGACAAAACATATTTCCTCCTCTCCCATTCTAAATGGCTTAGCCCTTATTCTTAAACTGTGGCCCCTGGTTGTGGACTCCCCCAACAACGGGAACATGTTTCCTGCCTCTAGCGTGTGCAAGCACTGAACAATCTTATATGTTTCAATGAGAACTACTCTCATCCTTCTAAACTCCAGAGTGTACAAACCCAGCTGCTCCATTCTCTCAGCATATGACAGTCCTGCAATCCCGGGATTCCCAACTAGTGGCTGCCGTTGGGGCATCGTTGCTGGCGTTGGGGTTTAGCGGCGGGCGTTGGGGTTAGTGGCTGGCGCTGGGACTTCGTGGCTGACGCTGGGGTTTAGCGGCTCGCATTCAGCCACAGTGGATGGCGTTGGGGCTCAGTGGCTGAGGTTATGGTTTCGCGCTGGCGTTGGGGTTCAGCGGCTGACATAGAAACATAGAAATATAGCTAATAGGTGCAGGAGGAGGCCATTCGACCCTTCGAGCCAGCGCCGCCATCATTATGATCATGGCTGATCGTCCCCTATCAATATCCCGTGCCTACCTTTTGCCCATATCCCTTGACTCCACTACCCCGCTAGAGCTCTATCTAATTCTCTCTTAAATCCATCCAAAGACTTGGCCTCCACTGCCCTCTGTGGCAGGGAATTCCATAAAATCACAACTATCTGGGTGAAAACGTTTTTTCTCGCCTCAGTCTTAAATGACCTCCCCTTTATTCTAAGACTGTGGCCCCCGGTTCTGGACTTGCACAACATTGGGAAATGTTTTCCTGCATCTAGCTTGTCCAGTCGTTTTATAATTGTGTATGTTTCTATATGATCTCCCCTCATCCTTCGAAACTCCAGTGAGTTTAGAGTTTCACGCCTAGTGTTAGGGTTAGCGGGTGGCGTTGGGGCATAGGGATCAATGTGAAATGTGAGATACGTAAGGAATTAAAAGTATTGTATATGAATGCGGGAAGTATAAGAAGTAAAGTAGATGAGCTTGAGGCTCAGGTTAGAGGTTGGTAAATATGACATTGTGGGGATTACTGAGACGTGGCTGCAGAAGGATCGGGCCTGGGAACTTAATATTCAGGGTTATAAATCCTATAGAAAGGACAGGGGAGGGGGGGGTCACACTGCTGGTGAGGGATGGAATTCAGTCCCTTGCGAGGGAAGACATAGGAACTGACGAGGTAGAGTCACTGTGGATTGAGTTGCGGAATTGCAAAGGCAAGAAGACACTAATTGGTGTTATTTACAGACCCCCAAATAGTAGCCCGGTTGTAGGGTGTAATTTGCAGCAGGAGTTAAAACTGGCATGTAACAAAGGTAATGCCACTGGGGTGATGGGGGATTTCAATATGCAGGTAGGCTGGGAAAATCAGGTTGGTTCAGGGCCCCAAGAAAGAGAGTTTGTAGAATGCCTCCGAGATGGATTCTTAGAGCAGCTTGTAATGGAGCCGACCAGAGAAAAGGCAATTCTGGATTTAGTGTTGTCCAATGAACCAGATATGATAAGAGAACTCGAGGTAAAGGAACCGCTTGGAGGTAGTGATCATAATATGATTAGTTTTAATCTGCAATTTCAGAAGGCGAAGGTTAAATCAGAAGTGTCAGTGATGCAGTTGAACAAAGGGGGCTGTGAAGGCATGAGAGGGGAGCTGGCCAAGGTAGACTGGAAAGGGATCCTAGCAGGAATGACGGTGGAACAGCAATGGCAGGAATTTCTGGGCATAATCCGGAAGATGCAGCATCATTTCATTCCAAAAAGGAAGAAAGATTCTAAGGGAAGTAGGAGGCAACCGTGGCTGACAAGAGAAGTTAGGGATAGAATAAAATGAAAAGAAAAGATGTTTTACAGCACAGAGTAGCCGGAAGCCAGAGGATTGGGAAACTTTCACAGGACAACAGAAGGAAACAAAACGGGTAAAGGATGATGTACGAGGGGAAGCTGGCCAGGAATATAAAGTTGGGCAGTAAAAGCTTCTTTAGTTAAGGGAAAAAGAGTAGCAGTCAAATGTGGGTCTCTTGAAGGCATACACGGGTGAAATAATTATGGGCAACAAGGAAATGGCAGAAGAGTTGAATAGGTACTTCGGATCTGTCTTCACTAAGGAAGACACAAACAATCTCCCAGATGTACTGGAGGACAGAGGATCTAAGGGGGTAGAGGAACTGAAATAATTTTTCATTGGGCGAGAAATAGTATTGGATAGGCTAATGGGACCGAAGTATGATAAATCCCCTGGGCCTGATGGTCTGCATCCCAGGGTCCTCAGCGAGGTGGCTCTAGAAATAGTGGACGCATTGGTGATCATTTTCCAATGTTCAATAGATTCAGGATCAGTTTTTGTGGATTGGAGGATAGCTAATGTTATCCCACTTTTCAAGAAAGGAGCGAGAGAGAAATAGGGGAATTACAGACCAGTTAGCCTGACTTCAGTGATGGGAAAGATGCTGGAGTCAATTATTAAAGAATAATGGGGCTTTTGGATAGCAGTAAAAGGATTAGTCCAAGTCAACATGGATTTGTGAAAGGGAAATCATGCTTGACTAATCTTCTGGAATATTTTGAGGATGTGACAAGTGAAATAGATGAAGGGGTGCCAGTGGATGTAGTGTATCTAGACTTTCAGAAAGCCTTTGATAAGGTCCCGCACGGGAGACTGGTGACTAGAATTAGAGCACATGGTATTGGGGGTGGGGTGTTGACGTGGATAGAAAATTGGTTGGCAGACTGGAAGCAAAGAGTAGGAGTGAATGGGTCCTTTTCAGAATGGGCCACATATATTGAATGATTTGGAAGAGGGAATTAGGAGCAACACTAGCAAGTTTTACGGATGACACAAAGCTGGGTGGCAGTGTGAACTATGACGAGGATATTTGGAGGTTGCAGGGTGACCTGGACAGGTTGATTTAGTCCATGGGCATTTAGTTGCGTGGCAGATGCAGTATAATATAGACAGATGTGAGGTTATCCACATTGGCTGCAAAAGCAAGGGGGCAGATTATTATCTCATTGGGTTTAGGCTATGTAAGAGGGAGGTGCAGCGAGACCTGGGCGTCCTTGTAAACTGGTCACTGAAAGTTGGCGTGGAGGTACAGCAGGCAGTGAAGAAAGCTAATGGAATATTGGCCTTCATAACAAGAGTATTTCAGTACAGAAGTAAAGAGGTTCTTCTGCAGTTGTATAGGGTTTTGGTGAGACCACATCTGGAGTATTGTGTACAGTTTTGGTCTCCTTATTTGAGGAAGGGCATCCTTGTGACTGAGGCATTGCAGCGTAAGTTCACAAGATTAATCCCCGTGATGGCGGGACTGTCATATGTGGAAAGATTAAAAAGACTAGGCTTGTATTCACTAGAGTTTAGAATTATGGGGGTGGATCTTTTAGAAACATATAAAATTATAAAAGGACTGGACAAGCTAGAAACGTTTTCACCCAGAGAGTTGTGAATTTATGGAATTCCCTGCCACAGAGGGCAGTGGAGGCCAAGTCACTGGATGGATTTAAGAGAGAGTTACATAGAGCTCTAGGGGTTAGTGGAGTCAAGGGATACGGGGAGAAGGCAGGCACGGGTTATTGATTGGGGACGATCAGCCATGATCACAATGAATGGCGGTGCTGGCTCGAAGGGCCGAATGGCCTCTTCCGGCACCTATTTTCTATGTTTCTATTGCCCAATCCAGGCAAGCCCCGGGCTGCTGCTTTGGACTTGTGGATCGACCAGTGAATTGACACCCTTCTCCTCGCCAGTCCAGCACTGAAGCAGGGTAATGTCGGTTGGCGATATGACCAGAAAGTACATTGTAAATGAACGACCGTTCATATCCGTAGATATCAGCGTTAACGTAGAATGTCAAACAACTGCAGTAATTCTTCAGGTACTGATTGGAATTCGGAAAGTCAATCAAAGGAAAGGGGAGGGGAAGAAATCCATGTTCCGGTTGCATCCGCTGTTCAGATATCCTGTTGCTTGCAATATAATGTATTCTGTAAAATATCCCAAATTACATTAAATGAAGTCTATGGAAAGAGAATAATAATTGCAGTAGGAATGGTCTCGAACCGAAACATCACCCATTTCTCTCCAGAAATACTGACTATCCCGCTGAGTTACTCCAGCATTTTCTGTACAAATATATATTCATATATATATTCATATATATATGTGTCTATATTCTCTTCCCTGAATGCGCCCCACTGAATCATTTTCCTGCATTCACCACACATTCAGGTCCTGTATCTCCCTGTTCCTGCTGTCGCCAGCACGAGGATCTGGAAGCAAACCGGAGATAACCACCCTGGAGGTCCTGCTTTTTAGCATTTTTCCGAGCTCTCTAGTCACGCTGCAGAATATTCATCCCCTTCTTTCCGACATCGTTTGTGCCGACATGCACTCACACATCCGGCTGTTCACCTTCGCCTTTGAGGATTTTCTGCACTCTGTCCATGACATCCTGGATCTTGGCATGAGGAAGGCAGCACACCATCCTCGAATCCCATATGTTCCTGCAGAAACCCCTGTCCGTACCTCTCACAATGGAGTCTCCAACTACAGAAGCCTGATGTTGGCCTCTTTGTTTTGGCTCAACAGACCTTTTTGCTTCGCAAGCCAGTCCGCCGCTCAGTGTGATAACGTCTTCTTTTCCGACAGCTTCTAAGTGGGTGAACCTGTTCACAAGAGGTACAACACCCGGGGACCTTTGCATTCCACCTTTCCCTCCCTTTCTCACCGTCACCCACCTTCTCTCTTCCAGTACCTTCTTACTGTAGGACATGTTGAGGAACGACTCAGCTTCTCTGACTAATCTGAGGTCATCCTCTTGCTTCTCCAGTTCCCCAACACAGTCCTTCAGGAGCTGTACCTGGATGCACTTCTCACATTTGTAGTAGCCAGAGGCACCAGCAGTGTGCTTGACCCACACACTGCATGCATCACACTGAATCAGCTTGCTTGACATCTCCTTCTTTCGTCTCTCCCTCTCCAGCATTTTGCATAACCTCCTCTCCTCAGCCTCCTCGCAAAAGACACTCGAGCCAAAGAGTCACAGGGCACTTCCCTCACACGGCCCGTCCCTAAGAGCCGTCCTGCTTATATTGACTGATAAATTACCTAATTTAGCAATTTACAAACCAAATTCCTCAGGTTTAAACTGTTTTCCCTCTCTGACTCACTTCTAACTCTCCTCACACTCGGGCTAGAGCCAATCTGTGCTTTTTCCTGCTTCTCTTTGCTGCTGTTTCTTCAAAATCCACAATCCACAATGCCCATAAGATCTAATGCGCAGACAGGTCTTTGCAAAACGTGCCAAAACCTGGCACCTCTTACGTGCAGCGGGCTCAGTAAACTATTTCTGTACACTTTGCTAATGGGGAATTGTGCTTGTATATGGACTGTATGTAAGAAAAGCCCTGTTTATTTGCACACGGGACAATGAAACCAGCATTGAGGATGGGCCCACAAGTTACAATTCTGAATTGGGGCAAGGCTGACTTTCATGGTATCAGATGGGTTGTTTGCTGCAAAGGAACGTCTGGTAAATGGGATGTTTTTAAAAGTGGTGACAAGAGTTCAGGGCATGCATGTTCCTCTTCGTGTGTAGGGCAAAGCAGATGGTAGTTGCTTGGATGATGAGATAAATTGAAGCACTTGTCAGGATAAAGGAGGATTCGGACAGGTGTCGGAAGCTGGGACCTTAAGGCGTATGAAGGAGGATACATCTTGGCCAGGACAGATATTATATCCAAGGACATTGTGGGAAGCGTGAGAAAATTAGTGAAGCTGCGGATAATGGAGGGCGGCTAATGTTGTGGTTCTATTGAAGAAGGATTGCAAAGAAAGGCCTGAAAACTACAGACCAGTGAGGGATCCAGTACGGAGTGTTAGAGAAGCATCGGCCTTTGGGCTTGTCTGCCAGGTCTGACAATCTTGCTCCCTGTGCAGACAATTATGGCAGCTGTAGGAAGGATGAGCAATGGCACTGTGGATCAGGCAGCCCTTCAAGAGGGACTACATTAACCAGCAGATCTTCAGAATCATAATCTTTGGCTTACTACATAATCTTTGGCAAATTGCTTCAAAGTGTGGCTCAAAGATTGGTCTGAGAGAAGTTGGTGGGACACTGTGGTATAAGGGAAACAGGGTACTGTTCCAACAGGACCCCCTGCTGGGACCAGGATCCTGACAAATCACGTAATTAGGGCTGGATGTAGATAGAGCTTTCAACTAAATAGTTGGGGGGGGGGGGTTAACAAATTGGAATTGTTTTCATGAAGTTAAAGGGAAGGAGAACCCAGGAAGGGTTATTCATGTCCAGACGTAATAGGAGCGAAAGATTAAAACGTCGATAAGAATCTAATGTCAGGCAAAACGCGAACAAATTTAAGTGATAGCAAATACAGTAAATCCTTGTTTCCAACTGACCTCTTATAACAAATTTCAATGATAGCGGACAGACTTGCCGACCCAACCCCGGCTCACAAGCCACACTTCTTCACCGTCCGTATGAACTGATGACAGTGGCTGTTGTTGCGGCTCTCATTGTGGTCACCCAAGCTTTCTTCAGGTTCCCTCCACCTGCCCACTGTCGCCTCCTCCTCCTCCCTCGGACACTCCACCTTGGAAGTGGCAGCAGGTGAGAGGGGAGGGGACCCTATGCGTGCCGTATCGCTGGCCGCAGCTTGAGGAAAGCTCAGTTTCCAGGGGTTACAACATGAGCTGCAACAACAGCAACAACAACTGCAACAACAGCCTCCCCGGACTGTGCGGTGGGTGAAGTAGGGCTCTTGGTGCAGAGCAGCGGCAATGGCACCCAGTTTTAAGGTGAAACGACAAAGTGTGAAGAAGTGTCCCGACCCGAATCGTTACCCATTCCTTCTCTCCAGAGATGCTGCCTATCCCGCTGAGTTACTCCAGCTTTTTGTGTCCATCTTTGGTTTAATCCAGTATCTGTAGCTCCTTCTTGCGCACACGTCCCAAATTATCATGTTATCCAGAGATGCTGCCTGAGTTACTCCAGCACTTTGTGTCCTTTTGTGTATCGAGCAAAATCTGCATTTCTTTGTTTCAACTACGTACAATGATATTACCATACTTGGTTATAACGGACAATTGTCAATAAGATACAATTCCCCCACCAATTATTTATTACTATACAAGTAAAAACATTACAATTGGATGCATACAGTGTACGCAACAAGGTAGATGAGCTCATAGTTAGAAATTGGTTGGTACGATGTATGCATCACGGAGACTTTGCTGAAAAAGGGTCAGAGCTGAGAGCTAAACATGCAAGGATACACATCCTATCAAGAAGATAAGCAGGTGGGCAGAGAGAGTGGGGTGGCTCTGCTGATACAGAAATGAAATTCAATCCTTAGCAAGGGTTGACATAAGATCAGAAGATGAGGAATCTTTGTGGGTAGAGTTAAGAATCTGCAAGTGAAAATACCCTGATGGGAGTTATATGCAGGCCTCCAAACAGTAACCAGGATGTAGGGTATAAGTTACATCAGGAGATTTAATCGGCATATGAGCAAGGAAACGTGACTTCAATGTGCATATGGGGATTTCAATATGATGTAGATTGGGAAAATCAGGTTGGTACTGGATCCAAAGAGAAGGAATTTGTAGCGTCTACAAGATGGCTTCTTAGAGCAGCTTGTGGTTGACCCTACGAGAGAGAAGGTATTCTGATGTTGTGCAATGAAGCAGATTTCATTCAGGAGCTTAAGGTAAAAATAACCCCTTCTTCTTCTTCTTTCGTGTGGCGTGCACAGCTTAAAGTTGTTGGACAACGTTTCCTATTTGATCTTCCGTTTGTGCACGTCGAGTTGATTGCATTAGTCGAAACAGGACGGACCACGTGAAGGTTGCAATCTTCCACCCCAAAGAACCCCTGGGGGGGGGGGAAGAAGAAGAAGAAGATCTATCTATCTATCTATCTATCTATCTATCTATCTATCTATCTATCTATCTATCTATCTATCTATCTATCTATCTATCTATCTATCTATCTATCTATCTATCTATCTATCTATCTATCTCTATCTCGATCTAAATATACTATTAATAAAACTCTCATCTTGACCGTTTCCGTTCTGCTTTTTTTTTAACATTTGCGCAAAATCGGTACCCAATATCGCTGGGATGTTTTAGGCACTTTACTCGCCGTTCTCCTCTGCTCCAAGCACACCAAGTTTTGTTCCGATCGGTGGAAGATTACAAAAGTTATGAAGCTTTAAAAAACGGTGAGATCAGCAAATTGGTCTTCTTGCCGGTAAGCCCACACGCCCCCTCCGACACCCCATGGATTCTGAAGGTCCCCAACACCCCCACAACCCCTTCCCCACATAACCCCGCCACCACCCCATCCCCCACACCCCCACTCCTCCTTACATCCCTTCCCCCACACCCCTTCCCCCCACACACCCCTTCTCCCCACACACCCCTTCTCCCCACACGCCCCTTCCCCCCACACACCCCTTCCCCCCACACCCCCCCTCCCCACACACACCCCCTCCGCACAAACCCTCCCTCACACCCCGCCTCCCCGGCCACAAATGAAAAACTTTCAAATTAAGGATCATTCTAAATATATTTAATATAAAATAATTATCTATAATTTAAAATACTATTAACATTTATGACAGAAATTGACATTGTTGCGGGAGATCAACTTTGAATTCAGATTATGTAAAGGTTGTTAGTGTTGCACAGTGCGGGGTAGCTGACCTCCAGAATCACATCGCTGGTTCTCCATGAACACGGAACCGGTAGAGGCAAGTGTATTCTGGATGGCCCCAGTTGCTATTCACCCGCAGTTCAATTAGTTTGAATGCTGCAGCATCTTTATTCTACAAAGCTAAAAAAAAATGACAACAGATCAGGGAAGCAGTGCTTAAGTATGAAAGTACTTCAGGCGGGAGAGAAGATGGATTAGCTTGAAAACAGACTTAAAACATCCTGCTGATCGTGGATTTCATTTCGGAGTCACGTGAGTGACTTCGTGAAGAACCCGCCAGCACGCATGCGCGACATATCGTCGCTCGCATTTGCAGTCGACGGCTGGAGGAGGAGCGCGGCTCACCACCAGCCCTCAAAAGGACCAACTCAGGTAAGTATAATCAACCTTGAGCTGGTTGGGTTTGCCTGTTTGTGTATTTTTCCCTACAGAAAACCATGGACAAAAGGAGTAAGAGCCGCAGGACATCCGCTAGGACCTGTCGGCCACCGAGCCCGGAGCTCCCTTCCACAGCACCTGCTGGAAGGACCGGGAAAAAGGCGCGAAAATCGGGGAGCCCTGTAGTCACAGGACCCGAATCACCGACACAGCTGAGCTCTAGCGGAGTTCCCGCAGAGCAAGAAGTCGGAACAGCGCCGGAGCAGGTGGACCCTGACTCCATTTCTCTCTCGCCAACTGGATCGTTGGCAGAGGTGAGCAAAAAGAGTTTACGTGCTGCTGCACGGCCCTTCTCCCTGAGCCCTCAGAGCAGAGCCAGGGATAGAGCTCGAGAACCCAGCCCTTTACGGGCAGAGGGTTCACCAGGAGCCGCTAGATTGCGGCCTGGTGCATCAACGAGACCTGAGTCCACTGGCAGACCAAGGAGGGCCAGTAGAGACTCACCACCTAGTTGGGGCAGGAGCAGTCACACAGGTGGAGTCTCGCCACGGTCACCGCTTCCCCCGCTGGGGGCTGGATGGGACCGTACGCCGTCTGGGTCCAGGAAAAGGACAGTCGGCAAGCCCGCGCGGATGTCGGGTCACCACGCCGAGGCGTCGGTTGCCGACTTTTTGCCGCATATGCCCTCAGAGGCAGCCAGATACAGCTCAGCCAAAAGAAGGCGTATGAGCAGATCCGCGCGGGAGTCGTTCAGTTTCGCTGAGGCGGCGACTTATCGTCACGGCACCGACATTACCTCGATGAGGTACGGGCCGATGATAGGAGCCTCAGAAGTTCCTTCGGGCATGAGGACTCTAACCGCCCATTCACGCACGATGAAGGGCGCATAGACCGGATGGAGAGGATTATGGAACAACTCCTGCTCAATCAAAGACAGGAAACTCATAGTTCCAGGGGACTCATGAACATATCCCCATCATCTATGGGTAGCATGAGGCCAGAAGAGGAGGAAATCTTGGTACATGCCCCAGTTGCACCTGAAGTTCCCCAGGAAGAACTCCTGGACGTGGCAGCCAAGTTTGGATTACCCATATCAACGGGACAACCCCTCGACTCCAAGCTGGCTGCTACCATAGATTTCCTCACGAACCATCAGCTACAGGAGGAGGTCCTTGCAAAGGCCATGGATAGACACAAGGCGCCGGGCAATTGCAATTCGCTCAATGTGCCTATAGTCAACATGCCTATTTGGGGCAATATCAGCCCAGGCATTCGAACTCAGGAAGTGAAATTACAAAGAATCCTGAAGTTGCTTACATCTGGGATAACTGCGTTTGCAAGGTCGGTGGATGGAGTGGATCTAAACACCGAACAGGAGGATGCCCTGGCTCTACTTTGCAACACGCAATACGAAATTAATGCTTTTAGAAAAAGCATTATTAAGCCAACATTAAACCCCAAATTTGCGGGAATATGTAGAGCACCTCCAACACCACCACCCAGACAGCTATTCGGAGAAGACCTCCCGAAGCAGGTCAAAGATCTAGATGACCATGCAAAAACAGTGGGTCTGATGAGGTCACACACCATGACCAGACAGACGGCCAAGAAAACACCTTTTTTCAGGCCACGAGGTCATACCAAAAGGCCAGCAAGGACCTACGTTCCGGCGCCTCCTATGCACCAACAGCCTCAACAGCCCAGGCCTTTTTTAGGGCTAGGCCCTCAACGGCCAGCATGGAAAATGCGGTTTCCTTACTACCAGCGCAACCCAGCACCTCCACGTCCCACCAAACACGCCAGGGACCACCGATAACCATGAAGGTAAGGCGGTCTGGGTTTCATGCACTGGCATGTCTAACCTCACATGTTGGGGGTAGGCTACGGGGGTTCAAGGAGGCATGGGAAAACATCACCTCGGATGAGTTTATTTTACAAAGTATTCAGGGTTATGAGATTGAGTTCACAAATGGCCAAATTCCTCCACCTCAGCATATGCCGAATCGCAGATTTGCACTTTCCAGGACGGAAACTGCAGTAGGCTATGCTGAAATATTAAGGCTACTAGAGAAAGGTGTGATAGAAAGAACCACACATGAGCCGATTGAGTTGTTTCCAATATATTTACTAAAACCAAAAAAGATGGTGGATGTCGAGTCATTATAGATCTAACCCATTTGAATACCTTTGTACAATATACCCATTTCAAAATGGACACGTTTGAAACAGCCAAATCTTTGATTTCTGAGGGCTGCTTCATGGCATGCATTGACTTGAAAGATGCATACTATTCAGTATCCGTTCAGAAACATCACAGGAAGTTCTTGAAATTCATCTGGATGGATCAACTTTGGCAATATAAAGCTTTGTCCAATGGGCTTACCACAGCCCCTAGATTGTTTACCAAATTACTTAAACCAGTGTTAGCCACACTGAGGAGGGCAAATCACACGGTCATGGCTTATCTAGATGATATCCTCATTATTGGGCACACATTGGAATCAGCAAAATTGGCAGTTTCAGCCACCGTGGAAATATTCCAAAAATGGGATTTATTATCCATCCAGATAAATCAAAGTTCTGTCCTTCACAGATCATGGACTGTCTGGGGTTCACGATAGATTCCAATCACATGATTGCCACCATACCAACCAACAAGGTTGGGGATGTCATTCTAACATGCAAGAACCTGGTCTGCGCCAGTATACCATCAATCAGACAAACTGCTAAGGTAATTGGGAAAATTGTAGCAGTTTTTCCAGCTGGTCAATTCGGGCCTTTACATTATCAAAATTTACAAAGATCCAAGATTTCAGCATTGAAATTGAATGCTGGACATTTTGATAGACTTATGCAGCTGCCACTAAAGGCAAAAATTGAGTTACAATGGTGGATTGACAATATCCATAACTCATTTAAACCCATCATTGTGCCTCGTCCGGTGGTATACTTACAAACAGACGCAAGCTCCCATGGCTGGGGAGCTACGGACAACAACACTAGTTGTGGGGGCAGATGGGATTCACTAGAATCTACCCTTTTGTTAACACAAGGGATAAATTATTTGGAGATGCTTGGGGCATTCCACGGACATAGAGCTTATTGTTCAAACTTTACTGACACTCATGTCCGTCTCCAAATAGACAACACCACTGCGGTGGCATATCTAAATCATATGGGTTGTACCAGGTCAATTTCATGTGATGAATTGGCTAATACAATTTGGCTCTGGTGTATTCAAAGGAATATTTGGATTTCAGCTACCTATTTACCAGGTAAGCTCAACACAGTGGTGGACACCAGGTCACGGAAATTCAATGACAACATCGAGTGGATGTTGAATTCCCAAATATTCGAACAAATTACAGCCAAATTTGGTAAGCCGGATATTGAGCTTTTTGCGTCACGGTTAAACCATCAAGTACCAACATATGTATCATGGGAGCCAGATCCTGGGGCAATGGCGATGGATGCTTTCTCGCTAGACTGGGGGAAATGGTTTTTCTATGCATTTCCCCCATTTTGCCTCATCAGTCGGGTATTGCGGAAAATCCAGCTAGATGCTGCTAATGGCATTCTTATCATACCCGACTGGCCTACTCAGTCATGGTATCCGGTGGTCCTTGGCATGATCAGTCAACCATGGGTCCTCTTAGAGGGTTGCCCACAATTGGTGACGAACCCCGTTTCAGGGGAACCACACCCCTGCCATAGTCATTTGAATTTATTGGCTTGCAGGATTTGAACAGACCATTACTGAAGTATGGCCTATCATCGAGGACCATGGATACCATGGGAGCATCATGCAGGGAGTCCACAAGACGGCAATATTTATCGCACATCAGGAAATGGGAAACCTACTGCGGCCGCTTGGACATTGCATATGACTCCGTTTCAATCACAGATGTGCTGGAGTTTCTTGCGGGGTTACATCATGACGAACACCTCAGCTACAGTGCCATCAACAGCGCCAGGAGCGCACTATCATACTACCTCAATTTGGAGGTAGGATCCAATAAACTGGTGTCCAAACTGATGCGGGGAATATTCAATTCCAATCCGCCTAGACCGCGTTACAACGTCACCTGGGATATTGGGAATGTACTGACCCTGCTCAGGACGTGGTCGCCCATGATTGGGCTTGAATTGGACAAACTCACCCTGAAGTTGGTGATGTTATTGGCACTTACTTTGGCACAAAGGGTACAGACTCTTCACAAGA
Source organism: Raja brachyura (assembly GCA_963514005.1). The sequence continues at coordinate 532,742 of CAUPSL010000006.1, read as the reverse complement.
TCAAGATTGATAGAATGATCTCTACCCCTGAAAAGGTTATTTTCTTTATTGATGAATTGCTTAAACAGCACAGGCCCGGATTCACAGGGCTGCAGCTGGTGTTTCCAGCATACCCCGCTGATGCCAGGCTATGTTTAGCCACCCACATCCGCCACTATATTAAAGTGACGCGGAAATTAAGGGGAATGGAGCAATACTTGCTAATCAGCCATAAGAGACCTCACCATAGAGTGACGGTACAGACTATCTCCAGATGGCTCAGAATCGTCTTGAACGAAGCAGGTATAGATACTAATGTATTTAAATCCCATTCCACCAGGACTGCATCAACGTTGGCGGCAAAGGTCATGGAGGTGCCCAAGGACCATATACTAGCCACAGCGGGATGGGCCAGTGAAGCCACTTTTCAGCGGTTTTATAATAAACCTATTACCGCTCCTGAAATGTTCGCAGAAGCTGTACTGAATGCAGGCCGAGAACATTCGACTATTCCCCAGTGAGGGGTTTTTTCTTTTGTTATTATTAGTAAATATTATTATTTTTCAGAACAGCAGTCTGAAAATTTTGATTACTCCTGTCCATCCTTATCGTGGCGTGTGTGATAGCATGGACGTTGTCCAGGGCGTGTAATCACAGAGCTTTGAAGTCTTCACGAAGTCACTCACGTGACTCCGAAATGAAATAGTAAGATTAAACGAGAACTTACCAGTTTGAAGTTTGATCTTTATTTTATGAGGAGTTGCGATGAGGGATTTCGTGCCCTCCGCTCCCAACCCTCGATCATAAAGTCAGCTGGTAATTAGAGTCTCTTCAATCTTACTATCACAAGTCATTTCTTTGGTTTGTTGGTTCTGTGATTCCACACCGCTGCTTTGAAGAGATGTCGCGCATGCGTGCTGGCGGGTTCTTCACGAAATCCCTCATCGCAACTCCTCATAAAATAAAGATCAAACTTCAAACTGGTAAGTTCTCGTTTAATCTTACTATTTCAGGGCATTCTATTCCATTACTTACAGCATTGATAACAAGCATTTTATCATGGAAAAGGTCATTGCTGTAGAGGTATGAGAAAAACATGGATCTCAAGTGAAAGCAGGAAACACTGTGAACAGCAGCTTAACTCCATGTAGCATCGTAGATGGGGAGAGAACATGTTTACTTACACAGGCTTACTTTGTGGCAACTGACAAATTGTGAATAAAGTGGCCATGAAAAATAAACTTTTATTCTGGAAAGATAAAATGCTGGAGTAACTCAGTGGGTCGGCAGCATTCCTGGACCTGTCTGACCTGCTGAGTTACTCCAGCATTTTGTGTCTTTCCTTGGTAAACCAGCATCTGCAGGTTCTTGTTTCTACAATCTGTAATCTGGATTGGTTCAGCAAGTTTGAAACTTGTAGATGCTTCTAGTAGATCAGCATCTTAATATTTTGAAATATTTTGTCATCTTTCAAAATTCCATAAATTGTAGAACTTTTCCCACAAAACAGAAGGTAGCAAATTCCAGGAAGGAGGGAGATCAAAAAAATGGAAAGTCTGCCTTTTAGAGTTATGGAAAATAATGCAATCTATTAATACAGACGCAGTAATGTGATGCTTCAGATAAATAGGCTGGGTAGGGTCAAGATTGATTTTCAATGAGAAATGTTTGACAAATCCATTCAAGTTTTTTTTAAGGGTTAACTAGCAGGTGGAAGATGGTGTGTATTTAGACTTTCAGAAAGTGTCCAACTAAGTCCCATTAATAATTTGGACGAAGGGATCAAAATGTATAGAAGTTTGCTAACCAAAGCAGAGTGGCTGTGGGAGCTGAACAGGATTAGGAGAGGCTTCTTTGGATAATGACAGGTTAAATTAATGAGCAGGGACATGCACATGAAATATCATGCAGAAAAATGGTTGGAAGAAACACAAAAAACGATCTTCTTTATGACGCAGTATCCTGGGCATAGACTGTTCAACTTGGTTGAACGTCTGTGGCAATGCCACAAAAGAAGAAAGAATGACAACACCCTGCAAAGACCAATGCGGAGACCACATCAGATGTACAATGGGGACAATCACAGTAAATACTGCAGTTTCCAGAGTAAAAGGGATTTCAAGACACTGCAAGAAAACAGCACCGTGCCAGAATTTCAAGCTTTAGTTGCCTTCACCAGAGTTCATCCTCATTCACTCACTGGTTCCTCCTGGATCATGTGATTGATCTTTGCCACCTTGATCTCCTTTACTGGAATGAATCAGCTTGGCATTCTATAAAGCCTTTGCTAAAGCAAATATGTTTCGTGAGAAAAGGGTGGCACGGAGGCGCAGCGATAGAGCTGCTGCCTTACAACTCCGGGTTCCAAAGTTTGTACATTCTCCCCGTGGGTTTGTCCGAGATCTTTGGTTTCCTTCCACATCAAATACAGGTTTGTAGGTAAATTTGGCTTGATATAGATGTAAATTTTCCCCATGTGTGTGTTGTGAGTCTGTGGAATTCTCTGCCTCAGAGGGCGGTTCTCTGGAAACTTTCAAGGAAGAGCTAGATTGGGCATCTGAAGATAGCGGAGTCAGCGGATATGGGGAGAAGGCAGGTACAGGGTACTGATTGTGGATGATCAGCGATGATCACATTGACTGGTGGTGAAGGGCCGAATGGCCTACTCCTGCACCTATTGTCTATTGATGGTGTGGGTGTGCGGGATCGCTGGTCGGTGCAGACTAAGGGCCTGTTTCAGCACTGCATCTCTAAGCCAAACTAAAACATGGGTGAGGTCAGCAACAAAGCTCAGAATCACAGTCCAAACACCAGTAAACTAGCTGTCAAATATTGGCACATTAACAGTTACTATATCTATGAGATTCAAAGAGGAAGAAGTATTGACACTTTTGAAATATATAAAAATATATAAGTCTCCAGGTCCGGACAGGATATTCCCTAGGACATTGAGGAAAGTTAGTGTAGAAATAGCAGGGGCTATGACAGAAATATTTCAAATGTCATTAGAAACGGGAATAGTGCCGGAGGATTGGCGTACTGCGCATGTTGTTCCATTGTATAAAAAGGGTTCAAAGAATAAACCTAGCAATTATAGACCTGTTAGTTTGACGTCAGTGGTGGGCAAACTAATGGAAAGGATACTTAGAGATAATATATATAAGCATCTGGATAAACAGGGTCTGATCAGGAACAGTCAACATGGATTTGTGCCTGGAAAGTCATGTTTGACAATCCTTCTTGAATTTTTTGAAGAGGTTACTAGGGAAATTGATGAGGGTAAAGCAGTGGATGTTGTCTATATGGATTTCAGTAAGGCCTTTGACAAGGTTCCCCATGGAAGGTTGGTTAACAAGGTTCAAACTTTGGGTGTTAATGGCGGAGTAGCAAGATGGATTTAACAGTGGCTGAATGGGAGATGCCAGAGAGTAATGGTGGATGGCTGTTTGTCAGGTTGGAAGCCGGTGACCAGTGGGGTGCCTCAGGGATCTGTGTTGGGTCCACTGTTGTTTGTCATGTACATCAATGATCTGGATGATGGGGTGGAAAATTGGATAAGTAAGTATGGAGATGATACTAAGATAGGTGGTGTTGTGGATAATGAAGTAGATTTTCAAAGTCTACAGAGAGATTTGGGCCATTTGGAAGAGTGGGCTGAAAGATGGCAGATGGAGTTTAATGCTGATAAGTGTGAGGTGCAACATCTTGGCAGGACAAATCAAAATAGGACGTACATGGTAAATGGTAGGGAATTGGGGAATGCTGTGGAACAGAGGGATCTAGGAATAACTATGCATAGTTCCCTGAATGTGGAATTGCATGTAGATAGTGTGGTAAAGAAAGCTTTTGCTGGCCTTTATAAATCAGAGCATTGAATATGGGAGTAGGGAAGTAATGTTAAAATTGTACAAGGCATTGGTGAGACCAATGCTGGAGTATGGTGTACAATTTTGGTCATCTAATTATAGGAAGGATGTCAACAAAATAGAGAGAGTACAGAGGAGATTTACTAGAATGTTGCCTGGGTTCCAGCAACTAAGTTACAGAGAAAGGTTGAACAAGTTAGGTCTTTATTCTTTGGAGCGCAGAAGGTTAAGGGGGGACTTGATTGAGGTCTTTAAAATGATGAAAGGGATGGACAGAGTTGACGTGGATAAGCTTTTCCCATTGAGGGTAGGCAAGATTCAAACAAGAGGGCATGACATGAGAATTAAGGGACAGAAGTTTAGGGGTAACATGAGGGGGAACTGCTTCACTCAGAGAGTGGTGGCTGTGTGGAATGAGCTTCCAGCAGAAGTGGTGGAGGCAGGATCGATTTTAGCATTTAAAAGTAAAGTGGATAGGTATATGGACGGGAATGGAATGGAGGGGTATTGTCTGAGTGCAGGTAGATGGGACTAGGGGAAAATAAATTAGCAAGCTTTGCGCACAGAAAATTACTCTCCAATCACCCCAACGATTATACCAGCCTGGTGGAAGCAAGACTTTTATCCTTGCCTGGAAGAAAGCTTGGTTGAATATATAAAGTCATAAAATCGTTTCCTAAAAGTAAATTTGAAAAATGTCATCACCTCATTTAGCACATGAAGTGAATCTGTACAGAATCTAACAGAATGAAATGATGTCCTGCATGTGTAGCATCAACTCTCATCTGTGGGAGAAGATGAGAGTGGTAGCCCACATTGGCCTCATCAGGCACCTCTATACCCACAGAACTAGGGTGGAAGCAAGTCGTCCTCATTCCTGAGAGAATACCACTGACGAATTGTTCACCCCCATTCAGGAAATCACTTGGCATAAAAATTGTCCGTAGTATGTGTAGGGTAGTGTTAACTTTAATCTCATCTATCGGTTGTAAAGTTGCTTCATCATTGTATGAAGCTTTTGTGGTTAGCAGTGTTGAGGATTGTGCAATAAATGACAAAACTCAGTGAAGACAGTGAAAACCCAGAATCACAGTTCAAACACCAGTATGAGTAACTTGTGTAGCATGGAAGATTGACCATTATATTAGATTTTCTCCGGGTGCTCTTGTTCCCTTCCACATTCCAAATGTGTGCAGGAACCTTTTTCAGACCCAACCCAAAACGTAATATTTTCCTATTGTCATGAGATTCTGTCTGACCTGTTGAGTTACTCCAGCTTTTTGTGTCTATCTTCAGTTTAAACCAGCATCTGCAATTCTTTCCTACACACACGATACTATACGATAGAGCTTTATTAATCCCAGGAGGTAAATTGTGTCAGTGTGTATAGTTATATCTTCATATATCAATATACACTGTTTTGATTTCTCGTTTATAACATTGTTTACATATTCTGTTGTGCTGCTGCAAGTAAGGATTTCATTGGGGCATGAGAGAATAAAACACTCATGACTTGCGTCGCTAATGTGTGGGATAGAACTAATGTACAGGTGATCAGTGGTACGTGTGGACTCGGTGGGCCGAAGGGCCTGTTTCCACGCTGTATGTTTAATTTAAACTGAAACACTAAAACCAGATTAAATCTAAAGAAGGGTCTCTACCTGAAACGTCGACCAATTTCTGCAATCCAGAGATGCTGGCTGCTCCATGGAGTTCTGCCGCACAATTAAAGCGTGGAATAGTCTTCACCCTACTATAGATACCCAACCAGAAGCAATTAAATTTAAGGTAGCTCTTTTTTTCCCCCCCAAGAACCCTTTTTTGTTTAAGTCCAAGTCAAGAGTCAAGAGAGTTTTATTGTCATGTGTCCCAGATAGGACAATGAAATTCTTGCTTGCTGCAGGGCAACAGAATATGTAAACATAATGCAGAACAGGAGATAAAAGTTCACTGTGTCCATAGACCGTATATATATATATGCACAATAAATAAACAGATAAAATGCAATAGGCTGTTCTTTTTCATAGTTTGGTGGTGGTGTTTAAATTCTTTTTTTTTGAATAATTTTTTTATTAGCAATAAACAATTCTCAATGTTTAAAACTGAGTTATAAACATCCACTTAAATCAATATTTGTACTCTAATGATTATTATCTTTTTTTTTTTTGAAAATAAAAGTGGGTAAAGAGAAATACCATTATTAATCAATAAAATTATAATTCCTTAATAATTATTTGGTATAAAAGAAAAAGAAAAAATGAAGAAAAAGAAAAAAGACATATTATGTATATATATCAATTAAAAGCCACAAAATATATTATAAATGAAACAACTACAAATAATAATATCAGTAAAGACATGCATATATCCTGGTATACCAATACATTATTTTCATCAAATCCCGCAGGGTGCCAGTCGAGCCGTGATGCCAAGAACAGCTACTTCTCTAAATACTGTATATATGGAGACCATATCTGTTGAAAAGAATTATACTCGTCCAAAAGGACAAATCTGATTCTTTCCAACTGCAACGTCTCCAACATCTCCGATGCCCACATTTTAATTGTTGGGGATAATGTTCCCTTCCAAAATTTCAATATTATTTTTTTCCCTAATATCAAACAATAATCAAGGAAATTTCTTTGGTCTGGTGTAAATATCAAATTAGCGGTGGTGTTTAAATTCTGTTTAGATTCCATTTCGAATATTTTTGGAGGACCAGGAAACCAAGAAGCAAGTTACTCCAGGGAGTTACTCCAGCTCCAGTGAGTGAGTATGTGTTGGTTTTCAGCTGTCTCGGCGAGTGGACAGCAATGGCAGCCAGATCTCCCACCATGCAAATGGAGGGAGAAAGTGGCCGACGCCGACCAGTTGCCGTGGCAGTGCGCATGTGCAGGACGGCACATGCGCACAATCACGGCCGATGATGTGCTGGCCAATGATCCTCGCTATAGGATCTTTGGTGCTGTCGTGGTTGTGCGCATGTGCAAGGCAGCCGGCCGTGCCGGCGGATGAGGAGCGGGCGGAGACTCGAGACATGGACACGAAGAGTGACAGAGAGAGAGGGAGAAAATAGAGAGGGGGCCCGCTAAGAATTAAGCGACAGGTGTGCCGGGTGCCAAGCCGGGCAAAATGGCATGGCTTTTAGGTTGCCCGGCGGGGCTGTGGGTTGCCATTGGCAACCGGGCAACCGCTAATTTCGAGCCCTGCTCTCACACACAAACATATATACACACATGAACTCACACACACAGTCACACACATACACACTCATTCAGAAACAGCTTTTTCCCGACATCCATCAAGCTATTAAACATAGCGAATAAGCTCTGAACTACAAAATACTATTATTTTGTACTATTTGTTATTTACCTCACACACTCCACCTCAAACACACACCCTCCACCTCACACACACACACACTCAGAGACAGACACACAGACACCACACACACTACAATCACACTCACATACCGAAACACACACTCACACAGACACACACACACTCGGACACACACACTCGGACACAGAGTCACAAAATGAGCGGGGCTTTTGAACTAAACACACTCTGATCTAATAAATAAAACATTTCAGTTTCAAATACAGGGCTAACAAATCATGGATTCAAGTACATTGCACACTCACAGTTGAGTTCATCCACAGCAGACACAGTCGTGGCCTCTCCCAGGCAATCTTGCAGACAGACTGAGCCACGTCCAATATCCGGGCTTTTATAGCCTCGCCCCCCCATCCCCAGAAGGGGTGTTACCTTGATGGCAGTGATTGATAGACGACAGGATCTCAACATTTTTTAAGCTAATAACTTTTATTTTTCATCGATTGGAAAAATCCTCGGGGCCTGATCACCGGAGGGGGACTGTGAGTAAGATGGCCACAAACACAGCCATACGTGGTAGCGTTTTTTGTAAAATCAATGCACAGCGCAAACAGGAATTGATCAAGATGACGCTTTTAATTATATAGATAATCAACATATATGATGTGTTTATGAGTTCAGAAGCCTGATGGCAAAAAGTCTGGTGGTACGTGCAGCCATGGTCCTATATCGTCTGCCTGACGGTAACAAGGAGAACAGTCTGCGTGCTGGGTGGCTGTGGGCCTTGATGATGCTGTGTGCCTTCCGCAGGCATCACCTGTGGAGAATGTCCTGAATGGTCGGGAGACAGTTGTCAATGATGTGCTGTGCCACTTTCACCATTCTCTGTAGTGATTTGCGGCTGTGGGCAGAACAGTTCCCGTACCAGAATGTGATGCAGCCCGTCAGCAGATGGTGCATCTGTAGAGGTTTGTGAGGAAGCTGCCGTTCATGCCAAACTTCCTGAGGTGTGGATGCGCTGGTGCTGACATAGGATGCTGGACTGGGTGAAGCCCTTGCCGCACTGGCTGCAGGTGTAGGGCCGCTCGCCAGTGTGGATGCGCTGGTGCACCAGCAGTTTGTTGGACTTGGTGAAGCCCTTGCCGCACTGGGTGCAGGTGTAGGGGCGCTCGCCATTGTGCGTGCGTTGGTGCACCAGCAGGATGCTGGACTTGGTGAATCCCTTGCCGCAGTTGCTGCAGGTGTAGGTCCGCTCACCGGTGTGGATACGCTGGTGCATTAGCAGTAGGGTGGACTGGGTGAAGCCCTTGCCGCAGTTATTGCAGGTGTTGGGGCGCTCGCCGCTGTGGATGCGCTGGTGCTCCAGCAGGTTGCTGGACTGGGTGAAGCCCTTGCCGCAGTTGCTGCAGGTGTAGGGGCGCTCGCCGCTGTGGGTGCGCTGGTGCACCAGCAGGATGCTGGACTGGGTAAAGCCCTTGCCGCAGTCGCTGCAGGTGTAGGGCCGCTCCCCGGTGTGGATGCGCTGGTGCTGCAACAGGATGCTGGACTGCGTGAATCCCTTTCCACAGTCGCTACAGGTGTAGGGCCGCTCCCCGGTGTGTAGGCGCCTGTGCACCTTCAGGCGTGTGGACGACTTGAAGCCTTTGCCGCAGTCGGAGCAGGTGAAGGGCCGCTCACTGCTGTGCACGAGTCGGTGCCCCTGCAGCCCCGAAAACTGGGTAAAGCTCTTGCCGCATGTGGAGCAGCCATAGGGCTTCTCGCCCGTGTGCACCCGCTGGTGGACCTTCAGCTCCTGCGCCGTCTTGAAGCTCTTGCCGCAGTCTGAGCAGTCGAAGGGGCGTTCTCCCGTGTGCACCCGCCGGTGGGTCTCCAGCTGGCTCGGGTACTGCCAGGCCTTGCCACACACGTCGCACTCATAACACTTCTCCTTGTTGTGCCCCGTCATGTGGTCCTCAACTGAAGCTCAGCCCCTTGAAACTCAGACCGCACAACGAGCAGATGAGGGGGGGGGGGGGGGCGTCACCGGCACCGTGGCCGCCCTCAATGGCCGCTCATGTCCCCGTCTCTCCGTCCAGAGCAACGGCTCCTAAACCCTGCAGGAGGGGAACACAGAGGGTCAACAAGCTGGCAAACAAGACATTACTAATGCGTGAACATTACTGGGGGGGATGGGAGCGGGAGGGAACTAAGTGTAAGGAGTGAAAACAGAACAAAGGGAATGGAGTTCAAGGAAAATGGAGAATAGATCATTGTTATTTGGGAGAAGGTTACAGACAATAGGTGCAGGAGGAGGCCATTCAGCACTTCCAGCCAGCACCGCCATTCAATATGATCATGGCTGGTCATCCCGAATCTAAGTACCCTGTTCCTGCTTTTTCCCAGTATCCCTTGATTCCGTTAGCCTTGGAGTTAAATCTAACTTGAAAATCTAGTCTTGAAACCATCCAGTGAATGAGCAAAGTTCGGTATTCTGACTGTGCATGCCAGGTCATAGATCACTCGCTATAAACATTCTCGGCAGCTGTGCTGCTGTGTGGGTGCAGGTCTGTGGTCGGGGTCGGGCCTGGGTCTCCGGCACTGCGGGCATTGTTGAGCTGCTGCTGGGCCGTCCCCGGCCCCTCCGGCAGTGGCGGCCCCGGGCTTGCAGCCGGCGCAGGGGGAGGCACGGACTCCAGCTCGGCTCTGCCTGTCCCGCCGGGTTGGTCGGCAGCCTTGGACTGGTGGGGCACAGGCCCCGGCTGCGGCCGGGGTGGAGCGGTGGGGGGGGGGGGGGGGGGGGGTGCTGGCTCCGGCTCCAGCTCGGCTCCAGCTCCCAGGGAGCCTATTCCTGGGCGGGCCGGGGACTGTCGGCTGCACCTCTCACCTTGTCCACTGGCTGTCGGTTGGCCACCTATATGCCGGCGGGGGCCGAGCACCGGTCATGCACACGGGGTGCTGCACCTCTCGCCTTGTCCACTGGCTGTCGATTGGCCACCTCAATGCCGGCGGGGGCTGAGCACCGGTCATGCACACGGTGCTGTGGTGGCTCGGCAGGTCAGGCAACATCTCTGGAGAAGGGTCTCGACCTGAAACGTCACCTATTCCTTTTCTCCAGGGATGCTGCCTGTCCCGCTGAGTTGCTGCAGCGTTTTGTGTCCCCGTTGATGGCTTGGTGCTCGGCTTTCGACGGCCCCCGGGGGAGTTGGCCGGCGGCCACTGGGTGGGGCAGTGAGTGCGGCTGGTGATCCCCGGCTCGTCGGGGAACGGATTCCTCGGGAGTTGGAGCGAGGTTGGGCTGGGGTTGGCGCATCTTCACCACGCTGGCTGTTGGCCTGGGGCTGCCACTGCTCCAGGCCGGTGTCCCGTCGGTCCTGGGTCGACCCGGACATCTCCGGCCGCCCACCCCCCCCCCCCACCGTGCATGGATAGGACACTCGGGGGGGGGGGGGGGTGGGACGGTCCAGTGACGGTTCGGCAGCACTTGCGGCGCCGTGGATCCGGGGTGAATCCTGCCTGCGGATGAGGTGCGTGTCTGTGTGCGCGCAGCAGCCGAGAATCTCATCCACTCGCATCTGCGCCCTCTCTCTCACTGTTACACCCCGCTCTCCCACTACCTGGCACCCCCGCTCCTCAGATTCAATCTATTTTTACACATAAATTATGAATAAAGATAAGAATTTATACACAGATTATACAACTAGCACTTCGTTCACTTTTTCTTTAAAGCAAATGAACTTTGACAAATCATAAATTCCTTGCAATTTTCAGAACACCAAACTCGCTTATTTGTCTCCACTGCCTTCTAAGGCAGAGAATTCCAGATTCACAACTCTGTGTGAATGGCGGAGTAGACTTAATGGGCCAAATGGTCTAATTCTGCTCCTATCACTTATGACATTACGCAGGGAGAAACCTTGTCTCCGCGCTGGAGTCACACAAGTCTTGCACTCAACGTATTCTGTTTATCCCGTATCCGTACACTGCGGACGGATCGATTGTAATCATGTGTTGTCTTTCCGCTGACTGGTTAGCAAGCAACAAAAAAGCTTTTCACTGCAGCTTTTCACGGCCAGTGGCACTCACCCCTGTCATCGCTAAGTGCTTTGAGCGGCTGATCCTGGCTCACCTCAAAGCCAGCCTCCCCCCCACACTGGACTCCCACCAATTTGCCTACCGGTCAAACAGGTCTACAGAGGACGCCATATCGACGGCCCTACACTCTGCCCTGACCCACCTGGACAGCAACAACACCTACATCAGGCTGCTGTTTATTGACTTCAGCTCTGCCTTTAACACTGTCATACCCGCTAGCTTGATCACCAAACTCAGCGGTCTTGGCATCTCCACCTCCCTCTGCAATTGGACACTGGATTTCCTCACTAACAGACCACAGTCTGTTAGGGTCAACAACCTCACCTCCTCCACTATAACACTGAACACCGGCGTGCCACAGGGCTGTGTGCTCAGCCCTCTCCTCTACTCCCTCTTCACGCATGACTGCATCCCCAAGTATGGCTCCAACGCCATCATAAAATTTGCCGATGACACCACGGTGGTAGGACTGATCAGTGATAATGACGAATCAGCCTACAGGGAGGAGGTCCAGCACCTGACTACCTGGTGTGCCAACAATAACCTCGTCCTCAACTCCCAGAAGACGAAGGAAATAATTGTTGACTTTCGGAAGAACAGAGGGGGCAGACACACCCCCATCCATATAAACGGGACTGAGGTGGAGCGGGTCTCCAACTACAAATTCCTCGGGGTACACATCTCGGAGGATCTGTCCTGGTCCCTCAACACCTCAAAGCTAATCAAAAAGGCACAGCAGCGCCTTTACTTTCTGAGGAGGCTCAAAAAAGCCCACCTGTCCCCCCAGATCCTGAAGAACTTCTACCGCTGCACCATCGAAAGCATCCTGACCACCTGCTTTACGGTATGGTACAGCAGTTGCACCGTGGCAGACAGGAAGGCACTACAACGGGTGGTGAAAACCGCCCAGTACATCATCGGTGCCCCGCTCCCTGCCTTGGATGCCCTCCACCGAAAACGGTGCCTGAAGCGGGCCGGGAAGATCATCAAGGACCCCTCGCACCCTAATCATGGACTGTTTGCCCTCCTCCCATCAGGGAGGCGGTACAGGAGCCTCAAGTCCCGCACCAGTAGGACGAAGAACAGCTTCTTCAACTACACCATCCGACTGCTGAACTCGGAGCCCAGCTGATAGACTTGTCTGTACCCTGTATTTATTTATTTTCCATATTGCTACCACTGCACTCTGTATTTATTTTTCTATATCGCTATCACTAAGATCGACGCTAAACTGCATTTCGTTGTACCTATACTTGTATTTGTGCAATGACATTAAACTTGAATTGAATTGAATTGAATTGAATTGAACATCCGTACGTGTGAGAATAAACTAAACTCAACCCTCCTGCCGCCAGGGGGCGATGCGGCCGGCTGACCAGAGACGCTGCACCGCGGCCTTCAAGCAACAGGGGGCGCTTCTTCTTCTTCTTGCGAGTGAAACATAAACCAAAGGAATAGTTAGATCTCAACCCGGTGTTGAGGAACCAGGTTGTTGTCTCTGTTGGCGTCAATGTATGCCAGGCCGACAGAGCTCCGTTTGGTGGGTGGTAGAGCGGGCACCCAGGGATAACATGGTTGGCTGTCTGTCATTCTGCTCCACATTCACAGGCTGGGCTCTGTCAGTCCCCCATCTCCATGCGCTGGCGTTGAAACACCCAACTCCAGTACCAAGTCTGTTGAGCTTCACCCATGCTCCTCTGGGGAGCTCAGACCCTGGACAGCTTTTATCTGGGGAAGAGATGTAGCTGTGTAATGGAGATGAGGTTGCCTTCCACTCCTGTGACCACTTGGTGGTTATCAAGTGTGCTTTTGCCTCAGTTGGCTGGGTGGATGCTAGGAGTTGTTTTTCATGTGGAGCAAAGGGGTGATGGGACTTCAGTCGGGGTTGCCTCTGCTCTCTGCTGATAGCCTGATGGAGGAGGTGATCTGGGTCTATGGTACGACGAGATAGTGCCAGAGTTGCGGCTTGCCTTCGGATCCCTGCAGGCGGAATGCCTGGAAGTACAGGGAGCTGCTCGACTGGAGCAGGTACAGGCACCCAGTGCTGTTCAGGCTCGTGTCTACCAGGCTACTTCTACTCCATACAGTGTGCAGTACTCAGCTGGGGCATTCACAAGAGCTCAGGTTAGGTGCGAAGAGTTGATGGGCTGGCTCCCCAACTTGTTCCTGCCAGGCGTCAGATGAGGCCGCTACGTGCCAGGACCATGTCGTGGAGACCACTAGGTGTTGATGAAATGTAAGCGGCCTGTCCAGCTTTACGCCGAGGTAAGTGGGTGTTTGTTGGATGTCCAAGCGCCTGTTGGAGATAGAGCATGGAAACAGGCCCTTCGGCCCACCGAGCCCGCGCAGACCAACAACTGCTCGCACACAAACACTATCGTACACACACTATGGACAATTTACATGTGGACGAAGCCAATTAACCTACAAACCTGCAAGTCTTTGGAGTGTGGGAGGAAATTGGAGTGCCCGGAAAAACCCAAGCAGGTCACGGGGAAGAACGTGCAATATCTGCACAGACAGCAGGTACATGTACAGTCTTTCCATTGACTGCATAGCACGCAATCTCCCTTGGTACACGTGACAATAAACTAAACTACATATGATGAAAGAATTGGTCGACTGGCCTTGTATTGACTGGAATTTAGAAGGATGAGAGGGGATTTTATAGACACGTATAAAATGCTTGTGGGATTGGACAGGCTGGATGCAGGAAAAGTGTTCCCGATGTTGGGGGAGTACAGAACCAGGGGCAACACACAGTTTAAGAATAAGGGATCGGCCATTTAGGACTGAGATGAGGAGATGTTTCCACCCAGAGAGTTGTGAATCTGTGCGATTTTCTGCCTGTGAAGGCAGTGGACGCCAATTCGCTGGATCCTTTCAAGAGAGACTTAGTTTTAGCTCTTAGGGCAAATGGAATCAAGGAATATGGGGAGAAAGCAGGAACGGAGAACTGATTGTGGATGATCAGCCACGATCATATTGAATTGCGGTGCTGGCTCGAAAGGCCGAATGGCCAGCTCCTGCACCTATTTTCTAAGTGTGTGGGAAGGAACTGCAGATGCTGGTTCAAAACTGACGATAGGCACAAAATGCTCAAGTAACTCGGCATGTCAGGCAGCATCTCTGGAGAATGTGGACAGGTACAAAGTGCTGGAATAACTCAGCGGGTCAGGCAACATCTCTAGGGAACATGGAGGGGTTAAAAGTGCTGGAGTAACTCAGTGGGACAGGCATCTGCAGAAGTCTCTGCGATTACTTGTGGGTCTTAGACAGAGCTGTTCCTAAACCATGCGGTGATTCATCCCGATAAAATGCTTTCCGTTGTGGGGAGGGAGAGGAGTGGAGGGGGGGGGGAGAGAGTGGGGAGAGAGAGGTAGAGGGAGAGGTAGAGGAAGGGGGTGAGGGAGGGGGAGAACTTCCCAAAACGTTAATCTGCCAGTCAACAGGTGCACGAGTAGGCCATTCGGCCCTTTGAGCCAGCACCGGCATTCACTATGATCATGGCTGATCATCCATAATCAGAATCCCGTTCCCGCCTTCTCCCTATATCCCCTGACTCCGCTATCTTTAAGAGCCCTATCTAGCTCCCTCTTGAAAATATCCAGAAAACTGGCCTCCGAGGCAGAGAATTCCACAGACTCTCTGTGTGAAAAAGTGTTTCCTCATCTCCGTTCTAAGTGGCCGACACCTTATTCTTAAACTGTGTGACCCCTGCTTCTGGACTCCCCCAACATCGGGAACATGTTTCCTGCATCTAGCGTGTCCAATGCCTTAATAATCTTATATGTTTCAATAAGATGTGAATGGTGAGATGCATGAGGAATTAAAAGTACTGTATTTGAATGCTCAAAGTATAAGAAGTAAAGTAGATGAGCTTCAGCCTCAGATAGAGGTTGGTAGATCTGACATTGCGGGGATTAACAAGACGTGGCTGCAGGAGGATCAGGTCTGGGAACTTAAGATTCAGGGTTATACATCCAATAGAAAGGACAGGCAGGTGGGCAGAGGAGGGGGGGGGGGTAGCTCTGCTGGTGAGGGATGGAATTCAGTCCCTTGCGAGGGAAGACATAGGAACTGACGAGGTTGAGTCACTGTGGATTAAGTTGAGGAATTGCAAAGGCAAGAAGACACTAATTGGTGTTATTTACAGACCCCCAAATAGTAGCCCGGATGTAGGGTGTAAGTTGCAGCAGGAGTTAAAACTGGCATGTAACAAAGGTAATCCCACTGTGGTGATGGGGGATTTCAATATGCAGGTAGGCTGGGAAAATCAGGTTGGTTCAGGGCCCCAAGAAAGAGAGTTTGTAGAATGCCTCCGAGATGGATTCTTAGAGCAGCTTGTAATGGAGCCGACCGGAGAAAAGGAAATTCTGGATTTAGTGTTGTCCAATGAACCAAATTTGATAAGAGAACTGGAGGTAAAGGAACCGCTTGGAGGTAGTGATCATAATATGATTAGTTTTAATCTGCAATTTGAGAAGAAGGTTAAATTGGAAGTGGCAGTGATGCAGCTGAACAAAGGGGATTACGAAGGTATGAGAGAGGAACTGGCCAAGGTAGACTGGAAAAGGATACTAGCAGAAAGGACGGTGGAACAGCAATGGCAGGAATTTCTGGCCATAATCCGGAAACACAGGATCATTTCATTCCAAAAAGATAGAAAGATTCAAAGGGGAGTAGGAGGCAACCGTGGCTGACAAGAGAAGTTAGGGATAGAATAAAACTAAAAGAAAATATGCCACAGAAGGTAGTTGAGGCCAGTTCACTGGCTATATTTAAGAGGGAGTTAGATGTGGCCCTTGTGGCTAGAGGGATCGGGGGTATGGAGAGAAGGCAGGTACAGGATACTGAATTGGATGATCAGCCATGATCATATTGAATGGCGGTGCAGGCTCGAAGGGCCGAATGGCCTACTCCTGCACCTATTTTCTGTGTTTCTATAATACAGCAAAGAGTAGCCGGAAGGCAGAGGATTGCAAAACTTTCATAGGACAACAGAAGGAAACAAAACGGGCAATATGGGCTGAAAAGAGGAAGTACGAAGGGAAGCTGGCCAGGAATATAAAGAATATAAAGTAAAAGCTTCTTTAGATATGTTAAGGGAAAAAGAGTAGCAAAGTCAAATGTGGGTCCCTTGAAGGCAGACACGGGTGAAATTATTATGGGGAACAAGGAAATGGCAGAAGAGTTGAACAGGTACTTTGGATCTGTCTTCACTAAGGAAGACACAAACAATCTCCCAGAAGTACTGGAGGACAGAGGATCTAAGTGGGGCTGAGGAACTGAAAGACATTTTCATTCGGCGAGAAATAGTATTGGGCAGGCTAATGGAACTGAAGGATGATAAATCCCCTGGGCCTGATGGTCTGCATCCCAGGGTCCTCAGGGAGGTGGCTCTAGAAATAGTGGACGCATTGGTGATCATTTTCCAATGGTCAATAGATGCAGGATCAGTCCCTGGGGATTGGAGGAGAGCTAATGTTATCCCACTTTTCAAGAAAGTAGCAAGAGAGAAAAAGGGGAATTACGGACCAGTTAGCCTGACTCCGTTGGTGGGAAAGATGCTGGAGTCAATTATTAAAGAGATAATAATCGGGCATTTGGATAGCAGTAATAGGATTAGTCCAAGTCAGCATGGATTAATGAAAGGGAAATCATGCTTGACTAATCTTCTCGAATGTTTCGAGGATGTGACAAGTAAAATGGACGAAGGGGAGCCAGTGGATGAAGTGTATCTAGACTTTCCGAAAGCCTTTGATAAGGTCCCGCATGGGAGATTGGTGACTAAAATTAGAGCACATGGTATTGGGGGCAGGGTGTTGACGTGGATAGAAAATTGGTTGGCAGAGAGGAAGCAAAGAGTAGGAGTGAACGGGTCGTTTACAGAATGGCAGGCAGCGGAGAGCGGAGTGCCGTAAGGCTCGGTGTTGGGGCCGCAACTCTTTACCATATATATGAATGATTTGGAAGAGGGAATTAGGAGCAACACTAGCAAGTTTGCGGATGACACAAAGCTTGGTGGCAGTGTGAACTGTGAAGAGGATGTTCGTAGGTTGCAGGGTGACATGGACAGGTTGAGTGAGTGGGCAGCAGCGTGGCAGATGCAGCATAATATAAATAATTGTGAGGATATCCATTTTGGGTGCAAAAACAAGGGGGCAGATTATTATCTCAATGGGGTTAGGTAACGTAAGGGGGAGGTACAGTGAGACCTGGGTGTACATGTACACTGGTCACTGAAAATTGGCATGCAGGTACAGCAGGCAGTGAAGAAACCTGATGAAATGTTGGCCTTCATAATAAGAGGATTTCAGTGTAAGAGTAGAGAGGTTCTTCTGCAGTTGTATAGGGCTCTGGTAAGACCACATCTGGAGTATTGCGTACAGTTTTGGTCTCCTAATTTGAGAACGGACATCCTTGTGATTGAGGCAGTGTAGCGTAGGTTCACAAGATTGATCCCTGGGATGGCGGGACTGTCATATGAGGAAAGATTTAAAAGACTAGGCTTGTATTCACGGGAGTTTAGAAGGATGAGGGGGGATCTTATAGAAACATTTAAAATTTTAAAAGGACTGGACAAGCTAGATGCAGGAAAAATGTTCCCAATATTGGGCGAGTCCAGAAGCAGGGGCCACAGTCTTAGAATAAAGGGGAGGCCATTTAAGACTGAGGTGAGAAAAAACTGTTGCGATTTTGTGGAATTCCCTTCCACAGAGGACAGGGGAGGCCAAATCACTGAATGGATTTCAGAGAGAGTTAGATAGAGTCTAGGGGCTAATGGAATCAAGGGATATGAGGAGGAGGCAGGCACGGGTTATTGATTGGAGACGATCAGCCATGATCACAATGAATGGCGGTGCTGGCTGAAAGGGCCGAATGGCCTCATCCAGCACCTATTTTCTATGTAAGATCCCCTCTCATCCTTCTATATTCCAGAGTATACAAGCGCAATTGCTCCATTCTATCAACATATGACAGTCCCGCCATCCCGGGAATTAGCCTTCTGAACTCCCTCAATAGCAAGAATGTCCTTCCTCAAATTTGGAGACCAAAGCTGCACACAATACTCCAGGTGTGGTCTCACTAGGGCCCTGTGCAACTGCAGAAGGTCCTCTTTGCTCCTATACTCAACTCCTCTTGTTATGAAGGCCAACATGCCATTCGCTTTCTTCACTGCCTGCTGTACCTGCATGCTTATTTTCATTAACTGATGAACAAGGACCCCCAGATCCTGTTGTACTTCCCCTTTTCTCAATTTAACATCATTCAGATAGTAATCTGCCTTCCTGTTTCTGCTACCAAAGTAGATAACCACACATTTATCCACATTAAACTGCACCTACCGTGCATCTGCCCACTCACCCAACCTGTCCAAGTCACCCTGCATTCTCATAGCATCCTCCTCACAGTTCACACTGCCACCCAGCTTTGTGTCATCAGCAAATTTGCTAATGTTACTTGTTTACAAAAACAGGGATGTAATGCTGAGGCAGTATATGGCACTGGTCCAGCCGCATTTGGAGTAAATGTAAGCAATTTTGGGCCCCATATCTGAGGAAGGATGTGCCGGCTCTGGAGAGGGTCCAGATGAGGTTCACGGCAACAGATCCCAAGAATGAGTGGGTTAACGTATGATGAGCGTTTGTCTGCGCTGGGCTTGTAATCGCTGGAGTTTAGAAGAACGAGGGGAAGGGGACCTCATTGAAACTGTAGCGAACAGTAAAAGGCCTGGATTGAGTGGATGTGGAGAGGATGTTTCCGCTAGTGGAAGAGTCTAGGACCAGAGGGCAGAGCCTCAGAATTAAAGGACGTTGCTTTTGGAAGGAGATGAGAAGGAATTTCTTCAGCCAGAGGGTGGTGAATCTGTGGGATTCATTGCCACAGGCGGCGGTGGAGGCCACAAGTCAGTGGGTATTATTAAGGCAGAGATAGATAGATTGTTGATTAGTGTGGGTGTCAGGGGTTATGGAGAGACGGCAGGAGAATGAGGTTATGAGGGAGAGATAGATCAGCCATTATTGAATGGCATACACTTGATGGGCCGAATGGCCTAATTCTGTTCCTATCACTTATGACCTTATGACCTTATGAGAGAGAAGGGGAATCCTCAAGGCATTGCCACTTTCATTTCACTGTACTTCTTGTGACAAATAAAGTTGACAACTTGACTTGAGGGAGGGGAGGGATAGGGGGAGAGGGATGGGTGGGAGAGGGGGGAGCGGTGGATTGAACTTACGCAGACGTGATTGTATGGAATCGTTCTTGCCCAGCGGTTTCCCAGATCTGCAGCTTCACCTTCTCCCCATTAACATCGACCGTCTGAATCTTGAAATCCACTCCGATAGTAATGATGTAGATGCCTGAAAGAGAGAGAAAGAGAGAAAGGGGGGGGAGAGAGAGAGAGAGAGAGGGAGAGGGAAAGAGAGAGAGCGGTGGAGGGGAGAGATGTTCAAACACTGGAAACAGACCCTCATGTCCTCACCCTCACTCTCCATTTCTTGCTCCCACCCTCCTGTCCCTACCTCTTCCTCTCCCCTGCCCCTTCACCCTCCCAAATTCCTTCTCCCTCCCCTTTCACCCTCTCCCTCCTCTCTCCCCCTCCCTCCTCTCTCCCCTTCCTCCTTCTCTCTTTCTCTCCCTCCCCCTATCTCCCTCTTCTCTCTCTTCCATCCCTCCTTCTCTCCCTCAAGCCCTCTCCCTTCCTCCCCCTATCTCCCTCTCTACCTCCTACCTGAGAAGTTATCAGCAAATCGAAGTAACAAACTGCTTTTTCCAATCCCTGTTGAGAGAAATCACAAGATCAGCAAGTATAGGACCAGAATTAGGCCATTCGGCCCATCAAGTCTACGCCATTCAATAATGGCTGATCTATTTCTCCCTCCTAACCCCATTCTCCCGCCTTCTCCCCATAACCCCTGACACCCGTACTAATCAGCAATCTATCTATCTCTGACTTAAATATATCCAATGACTTGTGGCCTCCACCGCCGTCTGTGGCAATGAATCCCACAGATTCACCACCCGCTGATTTATATGATAACTAATAAACTTCAGACCCTCTCTTTAACCCGACAGGACAGTGGGGAGGAATGGGGAGAGATGGAGAGGGGGAGGGGGGGGGGAGAGGGTTGGGAGAGGGAAGGAGAGAGAAAGATAGAGACAAAGATAGAGAGAAAGAAACAGGGATAGAAAGTGTGTGAGAGACGGGATAGTGCGAACGTAACTTCACTGTGGGTGTATGTGAGAGAGGGAGGAAGAGAGGACAGAGGGAGGGAAGGAGAGAGAGAGACGGAAGGAGGGAAAGGGGGAGAGGGAATGAGGGAAAGGGGAGAGAGAGGAGGGAGGGGGACAGAGGGAGAAAGAGGGAGGGGGAGGGCAAGGAAGGGGGAAATAGAGAGTGTGATGGAGGGGCAGAGAGAGAGGGAGAGAGGGAAATATAACGTGTGTGTGTGTGTGGAAGGAGCCTGACTGTGTGTCTTCCCTCAATCTCTCCTCCTCAGTCCCATCTTTCTCCTTCCTCCACCCCCCCCTCTCTCTCTCACCTTCATCCTCTATCACGATCCCCCCTCCTTCCCCCTCACACCTGCTCTCTCTATTCCCTGCCCCTCACACCCTCTATCACTCCCTCCCCGCTCTCCCTCATCAACCCCTTCTCCTTCCTATCTCTCTCGCACGCCTGTCTCTCTTTCTGCCCTCTCCTGCCCCAATATCCCTGCTCCCCCTCTGCCTATCTATCTGCCCCCCCCTCCATCCGCCCCTCCCGGCTCTGTGTGTGTGTGTGTGTGTGTGTGTCTCTCTCTCTCTCTCTGTCCCCCGCTCTCTGTGTGTCTCTCTATCTCGCCCAGTAACCAGGACTAGCATAACTAGCAGCTGGTTGCTGTCACTGTGATGACCGGGAGAGTGCAGGCAACGCAGACTAGTGTGACCGGACGTCCGCCATCACTAGTGCAACCAGTGCAACCAGTTGCAGTGTACTGCAACTACTGCAACCAGTGTAACTACTGCAACCAGTGTAACTACTGCAACCAGTGTAACTACTGCAACCAGTGTAACTACTGCAACCAGTGTAACTACTGCAACCAGTGTAACTACTGCAACCAGTGTAACCAGGCGGCGCCGCCACCGCCAGTGGAACTTTGACCAGCGGTAACTCACCTCGCTCCAACCGAAACCGGAACCGGAACCAGACCACCAGCGCCGGAGGGGGAGGGGAAGGGGTGGCCGAGCGCGGTGACGTCAGGGTGGGGCGGAGTCAGGTTCGGCGCCTCTCCATCCTCCCCTCACCCCCTCACACTCTCTCTCCTCCTGCGTCACCACGTAGACAGTCGACGCAGCGTCGACGCCGCGTTTCCCTGACCCCGCCCTCCGGACGTCACCCCGTTCATCTGACTCCGCCCTCCTGACGTCAGCGCGCAGAGTCGCCTGAAACCGCCCCACGTACACGCTCCCCGACGTCAGCGCGCAGAGACCCTGACGTCACGCGCACGCCCACTCTCCCCCACCCACCTCCCTCCCCCTCCTCTTCCTCTCCTCCACCCCCTGCCTCTTTCCCTTCTGTCTCTGCCTCTCTCACTGTCTCGCCCCATTCTCTCTCTGCCCGCACTCTCTACCCCCCTCTCCCTCTCTAGACACGCCTGCGAGTTGGGGGCTATGTGTCAGTGGCTAGGGCAGTTAAGGGGTAAACGGATCTAATTAATAATATTAATATAATATCAAGGGGGTAGTTAGTGTGGGGGTGGTTAGTGTGCGTGACACCGCATATGTGTGTGTACTATATATACCCACACACACACAATCCTCCTGGATTAATAAAGTTCTATCGTATAGTATCGTGTATGGTGGAACGAACTGTAGAAACATAGAAACATAGAAAATAGGTGCAGGAGTAGACCATTCGGCCCTTCGAGCCAGCACCGCCATTCAATGTGATCATGGCAGATCATCCAACTCAGTATCCTGTACCTGCCTTCTCTCCATAAATATAGCCAATGAACTGGCCTCAACTACCTTCTGTGGCAGAGAATTCCAGAGACTCACCACTCTGTGTGAAAAATGTTTTCCTCATTTCGGTCCTAAATGAATTCCCCCTTATCCTAAGACTGTGGCCCCTTGTTCTGGAACTCCCCAACATCAGGAACAATTTTCCTGCATCTAGCATCCAACCCCTTAAGAATTTTGTAAGTTTCTATAAGATCCCCCCTCAATCTTATAAATTCTAGCGAGTGCAAGCCAAGTCTATCCAGTCTTTCCTCATATGAAAGTCCTGACATCCCAGGAATCAGTCTGGTGAACCTTCTCTGTACTCCTTCTATGGCAAGGATGTCTTTCCTCAGATTTGGAGTCCAAAACTGTACGCAATACTCACGGTGTGATCTCACCAAAACCCTGTGCAACTGCAGTAGAACCTCCCTGCTCCTATACTCAAATCCTTTTGTTATGAATGCTAACATACCATTTGCTTTCTTCACTGCCTGCTGCACCTGCATGCCTACTTTCAATGACTGGTCTACCATGACACCCAGGTCTCATTGCATCTCCCCTTTTCCTAATCTGCCACCATTCAGATAATAGTCTACCCTCATGTTTTTGCCACCAAAGTGGATAACCTCACATTTATCCACATTATACTGCATCTACCATGCATTTTCCCACTCATCCAGCCTATCCAAGTCACCTTTCAGTCTCCTAGCATCCTCCTCACACCTAACACTACCCCTTGGCTTAGTGTCATCCCCATACTTGGAGATGTTGCATTCAATTCCCTCGTCCAAATCATTAACATATATTGTAAATAGCTGAGCCTTACGGTACCCCACAAGTCACTGCCTGCCATTCTGAAAAGGACCCGTTTACTCCTAGCCTTTGCTTCCTGTCTACCAGCCAGTTCTCTATCCACATCAATACTAAACCCCCAATACCGTGTGCTTTAAGTTTGTATACTAATCTCTTATGTGGGACCTTGTCGAAAGCCTTCTGAAGGACTTGATATAACACATCCACTGGTCTCCCTTATCCACTCTACTCGTTACATCCTCAAAATTGTTTTATATAACATTCGTCAGACATGATTTACCTTTCTTAAATCCATGCTGACTTTGTCCAATGATTTCACTTTCCAAATGTGCTGCTAGCCCATCTTTAATAACTGACCTCTAGCAGTTTCCCCACTACCGATGTTAGACTAACTGGTCTGTAATTCCCCGTTTTCTCTCTCCCTCCCTTTTTTAAAAAGTGGGGTTACATTAGCTACCCTCCAATCCTCAGGAAGTACTCCAGAATCTAAGGAGTTTTGAAAAATTATCACTAATGCATCCACTATGTCTGTGGCTACTCCCTTGAGTACTCTGAGATGCAGACTATCTGGCCCTGGGGATTTATCGGCCTTTAATACATTCAATTTAAACAACACCACTTGCCGGCTAACCTGCATTTCACTCAGTTCCTTCATCTTATTTGACCCCCGGTCCCCTGCTATTTCCGGCAGATTATTTATGTCTTCCTTAGTGAAGACAGAACCAAAGTAGTTATTCAATTGTTCTGCCATGTCCTTGTTCCCCATGATCAATTCACCTGTTTCTGACTGCAAGGGACCTACATTTGTTTTAACTAATCTCTCTTCACATATCTATAAAAATTATTGCAGTCAGTTTTTATGTTCCGTGCCAGTTTTCTTTCATAATCTATATTCCCTTTCCTAATTAAGCCCTTTGTCCTCCTCTGCTGGACTCTGAATTTCTCCCAGTCCCCTGGTACACTGCTTTTTCTGGCTAATTTGTATGCTTCATCTTTTGTTTTTATACTATCCCTGATTTCCCTTGTTATCCATGGATGCACTACCTTCCCTGATTTATTCTTTTGCCAAACTGGAATGAACAATTGTTGTAGTTCATCCATGCAGTCTTTAAATACCTTCCATTTAAGATGCTGGTTTAAACTGAAGATAGACACAAAAAACTGGAGTATAACCATATAACAATTACAGCACGGAAACAGGCCTTCTCGGCCCTTCCAGTCCGTGCTGACCATTTATTTTCCCCTAGTCCCATCTACCTGCACTCAGACCATACCCCTCCATTCTCTTGCTGGAGTAACTCAACAAACAGACAGAATCTCTGGACAAAAGGAAAATGTTACGTTTTGGGTTGGGTCTGAAATAGGTTCCTGCACACCTTTGGAATGTGGAAGGAAACGAGCACCCAGGAAAGAGAAAACCCATGTGATCAAAGGGAAAAGGAGCAAACTCTATACAGACAGCACCCATATTCAGGATCAATTCCGGGTCTCTGGCACTTTTAGGCAGCAACTTTATGGCCAATGTGTTGCCCCATAGTCGTGAACTGAATTAAAACATACAGTAGCTGTAAAGGGGGACATTGCGTCACTTGGAGATTTAAAACTGAAAATTGATAGTTTCTTTTTTTTAGTAACATAGAAACATAGAAACATAGAAAAATAGGTGCAGGAGTAGGCCATTCGGCCCTTCGAGACTGCACCGCCATTCAATGTGATCATGGCTGATCATCCAACTCAGTATCCCGTACCTGCCTTCTCTCCATACCTCCTGATCCCTTTGGTAACTAAAGTTATCAACGTATAATTTTTTGTGTGTTGGGGGAAAAGAAACAGTGGCACAGCTGGTAGACTTGCTGTCTCACACTGCTGCCAGAGATCTGTCTTCGATCCTGTCCTCAGTAGGCACGGATGAATGATTGGGGATGATCAGCCATGATCACAATGAATGGCGGTGCAGACTCGAAGGGCCGAATGGACCTCCTCCTGCACTTATTTTCAATGTTTCTATTCCAGCTCCTTTGCTCTGTTGAACGGTGGCCCAGAACAGAAAATACGTTTTCTCGCTGTTTTTAGACGTTGTCGGCAATCATCACATTCCCAGCGACTTGTGCCGATCCAGGTAAAGCCGATAAACACGCCCTGTTGCACTTTACAGGGAGATACACGGCTTTCACAGGGGGAGGGGGAGTGAGAGTAACAGTACAGGGGGAGAGTGGGAGTGAGAGCAGCATGCAGGTAGACTGGGAAAATCAGGTTGGAACTGGACCCCAAGAACGGGAGTTTGTGGAGTGTCTCCGTGATGGATGTTTAGAGCAGCTTGGACTGGAGCCTACCAGGGAGAAGGCAATTCTGGGTTTAGTGTTGTGCAATGAACCGGATTTCATAAGGAACTCGTGGTCAAGGAGGTATTGACCATAATATGATGTTTTAATCTACAATTTGAGAGGGAGATGGGTAAATCGGAGGTGTCGGTATGACAGTTGAGCAAAGGGGGCTATGGAGCCATGAGGGAGGAGTTGGCCAAAGTTGACTGGAATGATACCCCTGCAGGAATGGCAGTGGAACAACAATGGCAGGCATTTCTGGAAATAATACAGAAGGTGCAGGATCAGTTCATTCCAAAGTGGTGGAAAGATTCTAAGGAGAGTAATAGGTGACCGTGGCTGACAAGGGAAGTTGGGGACAGTATAAAAATAATAGAGAAGAAATATAACATAGCAAAGAGGAGCGGGAAGCCAGAGGACTGAGCGCGTTTTAAAGCACAGCAGAAGATAACTAGAAAGGCAATACGGGGAGAAAAGATGAGGTACGAAGGTAAGCTATCCAAGAATATAAAGGGGGATAGTAAAAGCTTCATTAGGTATGTGAAGAGAAAAACAACTAGTTACGGCCAAAATTGGATGCTTGAAGACGGAAAAGGGTGAATTTATTATGGGGAATAAGGAAAAGGCAGATGAATTGAACAGGTACTTTGGATCTGTCTTCACTAAGAAGGATGCAAAGAATCTCCCTGATGTACTAGTGGCCAGAGGATCTAGTGTGGCGGAGGAACTGAATCACATTAGGCAGGAAATGGTGTTGGGTAGACTGATGGGACTGAAGGCTGATAAATCCCCAGGGGCTGCACCCCAGGGCTCTAGAAATCATGGACGCATCGGTGTTAATTACCCAATGTTCTATAGATTCAGGATCAGTTCCTGTTGATTGGAGGGTAGCTAAAGTTATCCCACACTTTAAGAAGGGCAGGGAGAGAGAAAACAGGGAATTATAGACAAGTTAGCCTGACATCGGTGGTGGGGAAGAAGCTGGAATCAATAATAAAATATGAAATAGCGACACATTTGGATAGTAGTAGCAGGATCGGTCCGAGTCACCATGGATATACCAAGGAGAAATTATGCTTGACTAAACTTCAGGTATTTTTTGAGAATGTTACCAGGATAATGGACAAGGGAGAGCCATTGGATGTGGTGTATTTGGACTTCCAGAAAGCATTTAATAAGGTCCCACTTAGGAGATTAGTGAGCACAATTAGAGCACATGGTGTTGGGGGTAGGGTGCTGACATGGATAGAAAATTGGTTGGCAGACAGGAGACAAAGAACAGGGATTAACGGGTCCCCTTCTGAATGGCAGGCAATGACTAGTGGGGTACCGCAAGGTTGTTGGGACCGCAGGTATTTACAATCAATATTAATGGAGGTTGAACTTGCAGGTGACACAAAGCCAGGTGGCAGTATGAACTGTCAGGAGGATGCTATGATGATGCAGGGTGACTTGGACAGCTTGGGTGAGTGGGCAGATGCAGTTTAATGTGGATAAATGTGCGGTTGTCCACCTTGATGGCAAAAACAGGAAAGCAGATTATTATCTATATGGTGTCAAGTTAGAAAAAGGGGAAGTACAACAAGATCTGGGGGTGCTGGTTCATCAGTCACTGAATGTACGCATGCAGGTACAGCAGGCAATGAAGAAAGCAAATGGCATGTTGGCCTTCATAACACGAGGAGTTGAGTATAGGAGCAAATAAGGTCCTTCTGCAGTTGTACAGGGCTCTAGTGAGACCACACCTGGAGTATTGTGTGCAGTTTTGGTCTACAAACCCGAGAAAGGACATTCTTGCTATTGAGGAAGTGCAGCGTAGGTTCACGAGGTTAATTCCCAGGATGGCGGAACTGTCATATGTTGATAGATTGTAGTGGCTGGGCTTGAATACTCTGGAATAGAAGGATGAGAGGGGATCTTATTGAAACATATAAGGGGGGACTTGATAGAGGTCTTTAAAATGATGAGAGGGATAGACAGAGTTGATGTGGACAAGCTTTTCCCTATGAGAATAGGGAAGATTCAAACAAGAGGACATGACTTTAGAATTAAGGGACAGAGGTTTAGGGGTTACATGAGGGGGAACTTCTTTACTCAGAGAGTGGTAGCGGTGTGGAATGAGCTTCCAGTGGAAGTGGTGGCGGCAGGTTCGTTGGTATCATTTAAAAATAAATTGGATAGGCATATGGATGAGAAGGGTATGGAGGGTTATGGTATGAGTGCAGGCAGGTGGGACTAAGGGAAAAAAGTTGTTCGGCATGGACTTGAAGAGCCGAGATGGCCTGTTTCCGTGCTGTAATTGTTATATGGTTATAAGATTATTAAGGGTTTGGACACACTAGAGGCATGGAATATGTTCCCAATGATCTCCAGCCAACCAGGTCCTATGGCGAAACTTTGCTGATTCGAGAATGAGAATTCGAGAGTGGAAGGCTACAGACTCTTCATTGTTCTCCTTCTCACTGTGATACCAGATTCCAGTCCGTGGTGTAGTATCTTTTTTATTCAAAAATGTATTCAATTATTAAAAATAATATATATAGTACAATAAAACAAAACAGAACCCACCACATTACCATACAAACAAATATACTAAATAAACTACTACACAACCATGTTACAATCCTTGTCAAGGATGAAATCCTTGTCAAGGCTGCCCAGTGGTCCCGGAAATCCCCCAGGGCGTAGTCCCACCCGGGCGCGGACGTAACCTTGGAAAAGGGGCAAGCAGCCAGATCGTGCAGAGCCTTCTTCCGCGAGGCGCGGTGACTTTGGCCAGGCCCAAAAGCAACCGGACCAGGACATCTTCAGCCCTACCCTCTCCCCTATGCACAGGGTGTCCAAAGATGAGGATGGTGGGTGAGAAATGCAGCCAGACGGTTAGGAGCAGCCCCTCTAGATAATGGAACTGGGGCTGCAGCCTCACACACTTCATATACACGTGGTACACAGACTCTTCCAGTCAGCAAAAGTGGCAGGCGGCTGGCGAGTCTGTGAATCACGAGAGAAACAGGTTGCAGGGGACACCTCCACCCCATGTCCCCGAAACAACCAGTGAATCTTGGCAGGCACATTACAGCATTAAATGTGCTCATCTCCCAACACGTGTAATTCACCATCTATCAGGTGTCACCATCTAACACGTAGTGTTATAACAAATGTCCCAGTTGACTGGTAAGTTTAAAGGGAGTAACAGGTCGAGGGGAGTTTAAGCGGAAAATGGGAATCTCGGCATGTGGGATGGGGGAGTAGGGTGTCAATAGGAAAAGGGCCCGGTACCCCGGTAGTCGGGAACCGGCACCCCTGTGAGTGGGAAGGGGGACCAGAGGGCGAGTCGAAGGAGGAACAAGACTCCAGGGAGTGGGAAGGTGAATGTGGGAATGGGATCTGGGGATTTAGAATGGATCATGACAAACATCACTCAGTGAGCCAGAAGCCGAGCCACTGGGATTCCCAAACAGTTGGATGGTGGATCATCGGAATCTTATTGGTGCTGAGGCACAGAGACCTGACAGATGGAACGACTCATGGTATGAGGAGGGAATCTCGACTGTGATAGGTAAACGAGAAAGAGACTCCCTTCACACCGGTACCTTTCCCAGCCCTGGACAGCAGACTCTGGAAGTCAGACGCTTCTGTCGGTGGGAAATCTGGAAATTCTGCAATGTGGTGGGATGTGGCAAGATCTCACATCCCACCACATTGATGCTGAAAAGACATAATAAACCAAGAAAGCACAATGCCTCCATCTCCTCAGAAAGGTGAAAGAAGTTCAGCAAGTCCAAAGACTCACCAACTCCTGCAGATGCACCACAGGAAGCAACCTATCCGATGCATCAGCTCTGCCCAAGATCTCAAGAAATTACAGAGAGTTGTGGACGTAGCCAAGACCGTCACAAAAATCAGCCCTTCCACCTCCCAACCCATCGACTCCATCTACACCACTTTCCTTCGGGAAAGAAGCCAACACAATCAAGGATCACTCACACCTAGAAACATAGAAACATAGAAAATAGGTGCAGGAGTAGGCCATTCGGCCCTTCGAGCCTGCACCGCCATTCAATGTGATCATGGCTGATCATCCAACTCAGTATCCCGTACCTGCCTTCTCCCCATACCCCCTGATCCCTTTAGCCACAAGTGCCACATCTAATGCCCTCTTAAATATAGCCAATGAACTGGCCTCAACTACCTTCTGTGGCAGAGAATTCCAGAGACTCACCACTCTCTGTGTAAAGAATGTTTTCCTCATTTTGGTCCTAAAGGAATCCTTAGACTGTGACCCCTTGTTCTGGACTCCCCCAACATCGGGAACAATCTTCCAGCATCTAGCTTGTCCAACCCCTTAAGAATTTTGTAAGTTTCTATAAGATCCCCCCTCAATCTTCTAAATTCCAGCGAGTACAAGCCGACTCTATCCAATCTTTCCTCATATGAAAGTCCTGACATCCCAGGAATGAGTCTAGTGAATCTTCTCTGCACCCCCTCTATGGCAAGGATGTCCCTCCTCAGATTTGGAGACCAAAACTGTACGCAATACTCCAGGTGTGGCCTCACCAAAACCCTGTACAACTGCAGTAGAACCTCCCTGCTCCTATACTCAAATCCTTTCACTATGAATGCTAACATACCATTTGCTTTCTTCACTGCCTGCTGCAGCTGCATGCCTACTTTCAATGACTGGTGTACCATGACACCCAGGTCTCGTTGCATCTCCCCCTTTCCTAATCTGCCACCATTCAGATAATAGTCTACCCTCATGTTTTTGCCACCAAAGTGGATAACCTCACATTTATCCACATTATACTGCATCTGCCATGCATCTGCCCATTCACTCAGCCTATCCAAATCACCCTGCAGTCTCCAAGCATCCTCCTTACACCTAACTATACCCCCCAGCTTGGTATCATCTGCAAATTTGGAGATGTTGCATTGAATTCCCTCGTCCAAATCATTAATATATATTGTAAATAGCTGGGGTCCCAGCACTGAGCCTTGCGGTACCCCACTAGTCACTGCCTACCATTCTGAAAAGGACCCGTTTACTCCTACCCTTTGCCTCCTGTCTGCTAGCCAGTTCTCTATCCACATCAATACTGAACCCCCAATACCGTGTGCTTTAAGTTTGTATGCTAATCTCTTATGCGGGACCTTGTCGAAAGCCTTCTGAAAGTCTAGATATAACACATCCACCTAGGCCTATCCCTCTTCTCATTCCCTCATTAGAGAGGAGATACCAAAGCTTGAAAACTGGCACCACCAGCTTGTTCTCCTCTTATCAGACCACTGTATAGCTGAAGTATGAGCGAGGGCCTAGTCCCCATCTTTCAATCCACCTCATTCAGCACCTTTTCATTGTTTCTGGTTGTTTGGATTATCTTTTACACTGCAATTCACTTTGAGTGAAGATCAAAAACTGTCATCAATTCCTGCCAGTTTTAAATTTTGAAAGGTCTTTGTTTAGGACCGAGATGAGGGAAATATTTTTCACACAGAGAGTGGCGAGTCTCTGGAATTCTCTGCCACAGAAGGTAATTGAGGCCAGTTCATTGGCTATATTTAAGAGGGAGTTAGATGTGGCCCTTGTGGCTAAACGGATCAGAGGGTATGGAGAGAAGACAGGTACAGGATACTGAGTTGAATGATCAGCCATGATCATATTGAATAACGGTGCAGACTCAAAGGGCTGAATGGCCTACTCCTGCACCTATTTTCTATGTTTCTATGTTTCTAAACATAAATAAGAAGTCAGTGAAATAGATATAGTATATTACAGTAGCATTAATGTATATGTCCATAGCCTGTCTAACCTATTTCCTCTTGCAAGGTCAGTTTAGATAATTTTAGTTTAGTTTAGTTTAGAGATACAGCGCAGAAACAGGCCCTTCGGCCCACTGGGTCCGCGCTGCCTACATAATCCTACACACATTAGGGACAATTTACACATACACCAATGCAAATAACCTACATACCTGTACTTCTTTAGAGTGTGGGAGGAAACAGAAGATATCGGAGAAAACCCACGCAGTCATGGGGCGAACGTACCAACACTGTAACAGAAAAGCACCTGTAGTCAGGATCGAACCCCGTTCGCCAGTGCTGCAACTCTACCGTTGTGCCACCGCACCGCCCAATGTTTTTTGAAAATGAAATATGTTGTTTTCAGTATTGTGTGAAGTTCTGATCGCCTCATTACACAAAGGATGTTGAGGTTTTGGAGAAGATGCAGAAGAGGTTTACTGGTATGCAGAATGAATTACAGCTCCTGCGATATCTTTCACTGATATTTCAGCATTTAACAAATGTCTCCCTTCCTGATCTAAACTCTTAATTTGACATTCTTGTAGAAATGTTTCCATTCCATCTGTTTGTCCTGTTAATTTTGATGAGTAAAGATTTTGGTAATATTGTAAAAATCTATCATTAATATCTTTTGGTATGGTCAGTATATTTCCTTGCATTGATCTGATTCCATGTATCGTTTTTTCATCGTCTAATTTTCTTAATTGTCGTGCTAGCAATTTATGCGGTTTATCTCCAAATTCAAAATGCACTTGTTTGGTTTGTTGATAAAGTTTGATGACTTGATTAGAGTATATTTCGTTTAGTCTATACTTTGCTATTGCAATTTTATTACTTAACTCCTTAGAAGGGTGTTTTATTGGTTTATTGGTTCGTTAAAGAATGGAAAAGCTGCGGGACCTGACGGCCTGAGCGCAGAATTTTATAAAAAATTTCAAGATCTGATCTCTCCAAGACTACATACAGTGTATAGACATGCATATGAACAAGGAAAATTACCAGATTCTTTAAATGAATCCACAATTACACTTATACCTAAGGTAGATACAGATCTGGAAGATCCTGGTTCATATAGAGCGATTGCCCTTCTAAATACAGACCAAAAAATATTAGCTAAAGTTTTATCTAGGAGACTAAGTTTGGTGATCTCTAAATTAATACATTATGATCAAACAGGTTTTATTCCAAAACGCTATTCATCTCATAATTTAAGACGCCTGTTTAATATTATATATTCTAAAAGAATACGAGATACGGAATTAGCAGTCATATCGTTAGACGCAGAAAAAGCATTTGACCAGGTGGAATGGTTATATCTATTTAATATAATGGAAAAGTTTCAATTGGGGGATCAATTTTGTAAATGGGTAAGAATCCTATACTCAGATCCTACTGCAAGAATTCTAACTAATCAAATACTATCAGTTAAATTTAAACTCTTTAGGGGATGTAGACAAGGATGTCCGTTATCGCCTTTATTATTTGCCTTGGCGATAGAGCCTTTGGCGGAAAGAATTAGGTCAGAACCTGAAATATACGGTTATAATACTGACAGAACAATTAATAAAATATCCTTATATGCAGATGATGTTTTGATTTACATCACAAAACCTGAAATTAGTATTCCAATGTTGTTTGATGTTATAAATAAATTTAGTACATTTTCTGGATATAGGATTAATTGGAATAAAAGTGATATTATGCCAATAACTAATATAAATTTAAGCATATTACAACAATATCCATTATCAATAGTTACTGACAAAATTAAATATTTAGGAATTAATGTATCTAAATCTCATAACTCATTAATTAGATCGAATTATCCTCAATTATTAGATAAACTTAAAAAAAATATTTTATATTGGAAAACACTGCCTATATCTTTGATTGGTAGAATAAATGCTATAAAGATGGTTTTTCTACCACAATTATTATATCTGTTTCAAGCCATCCCTTTTTTCCTTCCGAAAACCTTTTTTAAAAAAATTGATAATATTGTTAATAGTTTTATCTGGGATTATAAAAATCATAGAATAAGTAAAAAACATTTATGTAAGTCAAAGATAAACGGGGGATTAGCACTTCCAAATTTTTTATACTACTTCTGGGCAGTACAGATTAAGAATATGAATTTTTGGTGGGTAAATACGGACCTGGAACCAACGTGGCTAAAGATAGAAAAGGAAGATTGTTTGCCTTTCAACGGAGATTCAATTCTTTTTGCCCCAAAGGAAGTTCAAAAAAAAATTTATAGGGACAATCCAATCATTTATAATAATAGACGTATTTGGAAACAAATAGTCAAGACTTTACATTTAGACAACCTTTCATTTAGATTACCAATTATGAATAACCCATTATTTAAGCCCTCCACATTGGATGGAGGGTTCAGACATTGGGATAATTTAGGAATTACAAGGGTAGAGCATCTTTATAGAAATGGAAAATTTCTTTCATTTCAGGAATTACAAGATATCTACGGATTGTCTTCACAGCATTTGTTTAGGTATTTCCAAATTAGAGATTATATTAAATCTAATACACAGGATTTTAAAAATAAGGAACCAGGATTATTAGATGAATCGTTTAACTGGCATCCAACCACAGAAAAATTAATAGCTTATATATATAACATTATTATGGATAAGGAGAATCCAATAACTGAAACATATCGTCAAGCATGGGAAAATGAAATTGGATCACCTATAACCAAAGAAAATTGGGAAGAAAGTCTACAACGAATACACCGGTGCTCGTTAAATGCTAGACATATATTAATACAATTTAAAGTATTATATAGATTACATTATTCAAAAGCCAAATTAAATAGTATATTTCCTAATCTCTCCTCTATTTGTGATAAATGTAAGAATTTAGAAGCAAATTTAACGCACAGTTTTGTTACATGTCCTAAATTGAATTATTATTGGACAGAAATTTTTTAAGTAATTTCTGAAGTTCTTAAGGTTAAATTAGAACCCGACCCAAAGCTAATAATACTGGGAATTCCAGAGGCTAATTTGATATTTACACTAGATCAAAGAAATTTCCTTGATTATTGTTTGATATTAGGGAAAAAAATAATATTGAAATTTTGGAAGGGAACATTATCCCCAACAATTAAAATGTGGGCATCAGAGATGTTGGAGACGTTGCAGTTGGAAAGAATCAGATTTGTCCTTTTGGACGAGTATAATTCTTTTCAACAGATATGGTCTCCATATATACAGTATTTAGAGAAGTAGCTGTTCTTGGCATCACGGCTCGACTGACACCCTGCGGGATTTGATGAAAATAATGTATTGGTATACCAGGATATATGCATGTCTTTACTGATATTATTATTTGTAGTTGTTTCATTTATAATATATTGTGTGGCTTTTAATTGATATATATACATAATATGTCTTTTTTCTTTTTCTTCATTTTTTCTTTTTCTTTTATACCAAATAATTATTAGAGAATTATAATTTTATTGATTAATAATGGTATTTCTCTTTACCCATTTTTATTTTCAAAAAAAAATAAGATAATAATCATTAGAGTACAAATATTGATTTAAGTTGATGTTTATAACTCAGTTTTAAACATTGAGAATTGTTTATTGCTAATAAAAAAATTATTCAAAAAAAAAAGAATGAATTACAGCTCATGAGCTAAAAGGTTGGACAAACTTGGCAAGTTTTCCTGCGGGGACCCGATAGAAGTATACAAAATTATGAGAGGCATAGACAATGGAAAGAGTCAGACCTTTCTTCCCAGAGTAGAAGTGTCAAAGACTAGAAGGCATAGCTTTAAGTCCGAGGGAGAAAGTTTCAAGAAAGGTGGGTGCCCAAAACCTGCTTTTGGAGAGGTGGAAGCATATCTATATAACCATATAACAATTACAGCACGGAAACAGGCCTTCTCAGCCATTCCAGTCCGTGCCGATCATTTATTTTCCCCTAGTCCCATCTACCTGCACACTGACCATACCCCTCCATTCCCTTCCATATACCTATCCACTTTACTTTTAAATGTTAAAATCGATCCTGCCTCCACCACTTCTGCTAGAAGATAATTCCACACAGCCACCACTCTCTGAGTAAAGAAGTTTCCCCTCATGTTACCCCTAAACTTCTGTCCCTTCATTCTCATGTCATGCCCTCTTGTTTGAATCTTCCCTACCCTCAATGCGAAAAGCTTATCCACATCAACTCTGTCTATCCCTTTCATCATTTTAAAGACCTCAATCAAGTCCCCCCTTAACCTTCTGCGCTCCAAAGAATAAAGACCTAACTTGTTCAACCTTTCTCTGTAACTTAGTTGCTGGAACCCAGGCAACATTCTAGTAAATCTCCTCTGTACTCTCTCTATTTTGTCGACATCCTTCCTATAATTAGGCGACCAAAATTGTACACCATACTCCAGAATTGGTCTTACCAATGCCTTGTACAATTTTAACATTACTTCCCTACTCCGATATTCAATGCTCTGATTTATAAAGGCCAGCACACCAAAAGCTTTCTTTACCACCCTATCAACATGCGATTCCACCTTCAGGGAACTATGCACAGTTATTCCGAGATCCCGCTGTTCCACAGCATTCCTCAATTCCCTACCATTTACCATGTACATCCTATTTTGATTTGTCCTGCCAAGATGTAGCACCTCACACTTATCAGCATTAAAGTCCATCTGCCATCTTCCAGCCCACTCTTCCAAATGTCCCAAATCTCTCTGTACACTTTGAAAATCTACTTCATTATCCACAGCACCACCTATCTTAATATCATCTGCATACTTCTTTATCCAATTTTCCACCCCATCATCTAGATCATTGATGTACATGACAAACAACAGTGGACCCAACACAGATCCCTGAGGCACCCCACTGGTCACTGGCTTCCACCCTGACAAACAGCCATCCACCGTTACTCTCTGGCATCTCCCATTCAGCCACTGTTGAATCCATCTTGCTACTCCGCCATTAACACCCAAAGATTGAACCTTCTTAACCAATCTTCCATGGGGAACCTTGTCAAAGGCCTTACTGAAATCCATATAGACAACATCCACTGCTTTACCCTCATCAATTTCCCTAGTTACCTCTTCAAAAAATTCAAGAAGGTTTGTCAAACATGACCTTCCAGGCACAAATCCATGTTGACTGTCTTGATCAGGCCCTGTTTATCCAGATGCTTATATATATTATCTCTAAGTATCCTTTCCATTAATTTGCCCACCACTGACGTCAAACTAACAGGTCTATAATTGCTAGGTTTATTCTTTAAACCCTTTTTAAACAATGGAACAACATGCGCAGTACGCCACTATTCCCATTTCTAATGACAATTGAAATATTTCTGTCATAGCCCCTGATATTTCTACACTAACTTCCCTCAATGTCCTAGGGAATATCCTGTCAGTACCTGGAAACTTATCCACTTTTATATTTTTCAAAAGTGTCAGTACTTCCTCCTCTTTGAATCTCATAGTTTCCATAGCTACTCTACTTTTTTCCCTTACCTCACAGAGTTCAATATCCTCCTTGGTGAATACCGAAGAAAATAAATTGTTCAATATCTCCCCCATCTCTTTGGGCTCTGCAGATAGCTGTCCATTCTGGCTCTCTAATAGTCCAATTTTATCCCTCGTTATCCTTTTGCTATTAATATAGCTGTAGAAACCCTTTCACCTTATCCAATATTATTGGTGATTTACTTTCACCTTTCTTGCCAAAGCAATCTCATATCTTCTTTTAGTTTTTCTTATTTCTTTCTTAAGATTCTTTTTACATTCTTTATACTCATCTAGCACCTCATTTACTCCATGCCTCCTATAATTATTGTAGATATCTCTCTTTTTTCGAGCCAAGTGTCCAATTTCCCTTGAAAACCATGGCTCTTTCCGATTTTTACCATTTCCTTTCAACCGAACAGGGACATAAAGATTCTGTACTCCTACAATTTCCCCTTTAAATGTCCTCTTCTACATCCTTCCCATAAAACAAAATGTCCCAATTCACTCCTTTTAAATCATTACGCATTCCCTCAAAGTTAGCCTTTCTCCAATCAAAAATCTCAACCCAAGGTCCAGTTCTGACTCTCTCCATAATTATATTGAAACTAATGGTATTGTGATCACTGGTCCCGAAGTGCTCACCAACGCATACCTCCATCACCTGACCTGCCTCGTTTGCTAACAGGAGGTCCAGCACTGCCCCTTCTCTGGTCGATACCTCTGTGTATTGCTGCAAAAAACGATCCTGCACACATTTAACAAACTCCAAACCATCCAGGAACATTTACAGAATGTGTTTCCCAGTATATTTTTGGAAAATTGAAATCTCCCACAATCACTACCTTGTGCTTACTACTAATATCTGCTATCGCCTTACATATTAGCTCTTCCAATTCTCGCTCCACATTTGGCGGTCTATAATACACCCCTAAAAGTGTTGCTACACCGTTCCCACTTCTCAGTTCCACCCAAATAGCCTCCCTAGACGAGCCGTCTAATCTATCCTGCCAAAGCACTGCTGTAATATCTTCTCTGACAAGCAATGCAACCCATCCACCTCTGGTCCCTCCAATTCTATCACATCTGAAGCAACGAAATCCTGGAATATTTAGTTTCCAATCACAACCCTCCCGCAAAGTGTTTCACTGATTGCCACAACATCATATTTCCAGGTGTCAATCCAGGCTCTAAGTTCATCCACCTTTCTTACAATGCTCCTAGCATTACAATATACACATTTTAAAAACCCACCATCCCTTATTCTCTGTTTATTATCTTTTTCCTCTTTCTCGCCTACATTTTGGGTCCAAGTGCTTCCCTTCTCTGCCTCTTGCCCCTCACATAGAAACATAGAAACATAGAAAATAGGTGCAGGAGTAGGCCATTCGGCCCTTCGAGCCTGCACCGCCATTCAATGTGATCATGGCTGATCATCCAACTCAGTATCCCGTACCTGCCTTCTCCCCATACCCCCTGATCCCTTTAGCCACAAGTGCCACATCTAATGCCCTCTTAAATATAGCCAATGAACTGGCCTCAACTACCTTCTGTGGCAGAGAATTCCAGAGACTCACCACTCTCTATGTAAAGAATGTTTTCCTCATTTCGGTCCTAAAGGAATTCCCCCTTATCCTTAGACTGTGACCCCTTGTTCTGGACTCCCCCAACATCGGGAACAATCTTCCAGCATCTAGCTTGTCCAACCCCTTAAGAATTTTGTACGTTTCTATAAGATCCCCCCTCAATCTTCTAAATTCCAGCGAGTACAAGCCGAGCCTATCCAATCTTTCCTCATATGAAAGTCCTGACATCCCAGGAATCAGTCTGGTGAATCTTCTCTGTACCCCCTCTGTGGCAAGGATGTCTTTCCTCAGATTTGGAGACCAAAACTGTACGCAATACTCCAGGTGTGGCCTCACCAAAACCCTGTACAACTGCAGTAGAACCTCCCTGCTCCTATACTCAAATCCTTTCGCTATGAATGCTAACATACCATTTGCTTTCTTCACTGCCTGCTGCACCTGCATGCCTACTTTCAATGACTGGTGTACCATGACACCCAGGTCTCGTTGCATTTCCCCCTTTCCTAATCTGCCACCATTCAGATAATAGTCTACCCTCATGTTTTTGCCACCAAAGTGGATAACCTCACATTTATCCACATTATACTGCATCTGCCATGCAACTGCCCATTCACTCAGCCTATCCAAATCACCCTGCAGCCTCCAAGCATCCTCCTCACACCTAACTATACCCCCCAGCTTGGTATCATCTGCAAATTTGGAGATGTTGCATTGAATTCCCTCATCCAAATCATTAATATATATTGTAAATAGCTGGGGTCCCAGCACTGAGCCTTGCGGCACCCCACTAGTCACTGCCTGCCATTCTGAAAAGGACCCGTTTACTCCTACCCTTTGCCTCCTGTCTGCTAGCCAGTTCTCTATCCACATCAATACTGAACCCCCAATACCGTGTGCTTTAAGTTTGTATGCTAATCTCTTATGCGGGACCTTGTCGAAAGCCTTCTGAAAGTCTAGACATAACACATCCACTGGTTCTCCCTTATCCACTCTACTAGTTACATCCTCGAAAAATTATATCAGATTTGTCAGACATGATTTACCTTTCGTAAATCCATGCTGACTTTGTCCAATGATTTCACCACTTTCCAAATGCGCTGCTATCCCATCTTTAATAACTGACTCTAGCATTTTCCCACTACCGATGTTAGACTAACTTGTCTGTAATTCCCCGCTTTCTCTCTCCCTCCTTTTTTTAAAAGTGGGGTTACATTAGCTACCCTCCAATCCTCAGGAACTACTCCAGAATCTAATCACTAATGCATCCACTATTTCTGTGGCTACCTCCGTGAGTACTCTGGGATGTAGACTACCTGGCCCTGGGGATTTATCGGCCTTCAATCCGTTCAATTTACCCAACACCACCTCCCGGCTAACCTGGATTTCACTCAGTTCCTCCATCTTATTTGACCCCCGTTCCACTGCTATTTCCGGCAGATTATTTATGTCTTCCTTAGTGAAGACAGACCAAAGTAGTTATTCAATTGGTCTGCCATGTCCTTGTTCCCCATGATCAATTCACCTGTTTCTGACTGCAAGGGACCAACATTTGTTTTAACTAGTCTCTTTCTCT
Source organism: Raja brachyura (assembly GCA_963514005.1). The sequence goes on along the minus strand of CAUPSL010000006.1, from coordinate 492,904 downwards.
TCACATATCTATAAAAACTTTTGCAGTCAGTTTTTATGTTCCCTGCCAGTTTCCCTTCATAATCTATTTTCCCTTTCCTAATTAAGCCCTTTGTCCTCCTCTGCTGGATTCTGAATTTCTCCCAGTCCTCTGGTAGGCTGCTTTTTCTGGCAAATTTGTATGCCTCATCTTTTGTTTTTATACTATCCCTGATTTCCCTTGTTATCCATGGATGCACCACATTCCCCGATTTATTCTTTTGCCAAACTGGTATGAACAACTTTTGTACTTCATCCATGCAGTCTTTAAATACCTTCCATTGCACATCCACTGTCAACCCTTTAAGAATCACCTGCCAGTCTATCTTGGCCAATTCACATCTCATACCTTCAAAGTTACCTTTGTTCAAGTTCAGAACCCTTGTTTCTGACTTAATTTTGTCACTCTCCATCCTAATGAAGAACTCAACCATATTATGGTCACTCTTGCCCAAGGGGCCACGCACAACAAGACTGCTAACTAACCCTTCCTCATTACTCAATACCCAGTCTAGAATAGCCTGCTCTCTCGTTGGTTCCTCCACATGTTGGTTGAGAAAACTATCCCGCATACATTCCAGGAAATCCTCTTCCTCAGCACCCCTGCCAATTTGATTCAACCAATCTACATGCAGATTGAAGTCACCCATTATAACCGTGTTACCCTTGTTGCACGCATTTCTAATTTCCTGTTTGATGCCATCCCCAACTCCAATACTACTGTTAGGTGGCCTGTACACAGCTCCCACTAGCGTTTTCTGCCCCTTAGAGTTTCGCAGTTCTACCCATATCGATTCCACATCCTCCACGCTAATGTCCTTCCTTTCTATTGCATTAATCTCCTCTCTCACCAGCAACGCTACCCCACCTCCTTTTCCTTTTCGTCTATCCCTCCTGAATATTGAATATCCCTGGATGTTCAGCTCCCAGCCTTGGTCATCCTGGAGCCATGTCTCCGTGATCCCAACTATAGCATAGTCATTAATCGCTATCTGCACCTTCAACTCATCCACCTTATTACGAATGCTCCTCGCATTGAGACACAAAGCCTTCAGGCTTGTTTTTACAACACTCTTACTCCTTATACAATTATGTTGACAAGTGGCCCCTTTCACATCGATCCCTATTACACTTGGCCATACTCTCCTATCCCTTTGTGAGCTTTCTTTCCCGTTATTCTGGGGTCATTAACCATCCCTTTACTCTCTTTCCCTTTAACTCCGTTCTCGATTATCCCATTTGACACCCCACCCCCCTTATTCAGTTTAAAACCATCCGTGTAGCAGTGGCAAACCTGCCGGCCAGAATGCTGGTCCCCCACCTGTTAAGATGCAATCCGTCCCTTTTGTACAGTTCCCCCTTACTCCAAAACAGATCCCAGTGATCTAAGAATCTAAATCCCTGCCCCCTGCACCAGTTCCTCAGCCACACATTCAGGTCCCGTATCTCCCTGTTCCTGCTCTCGCCAGCACGAGGAACTGGAAGCAAACCGGAGATAACAACCCTGGAAGTCCTGCTTTTCAGCATTTTTCCAAGCTCTCTGAAGTCCCGCTGCAAAATATTCATCCCCTTCTTTCCAACATCATTTGTGCCAACATGCACGACCATTTCCGGCTGTTCACCTTCGCCCTTGAGGATTGTCTGCACTCTGTCCGTAACATCCTGGATCCTGGCACCAGGAAGGCAGCACACCATCCTGGAATCCTGTCTGTTGCCGCAAAAACCCCTGTCCGTACCTCTCACAATGGAGTCTCCAACTACAATGGCGTTGCCCGACTTTGGCCTCTTTGGTTTTGGCTCATCAGCCCTTTTTGTTTTGCAAGCCAGTCCGCCGCTCAGTGAGATACCGTCTTCTGTCCCGGCAGCTTCCACGTGGGTGAACCTGTTCACAAGAGGTACAACACCCGGGGACCTTTGCATTACATGTTTTCCTCCCTTTCTCACCGTCACCCACCTTCTCTCTTCTAGTGCCTTGGGTGTAACAATCTTACTGAAGGACTTGTCGAGGAACGACTCAGTTTCTCGGATGAACCTGAGGTCATCTACTTGTTTCTCCATTTCCCCAACACGGTCCTTCAGGAGCTGTACCTGGATGCACTTCTCACATTTGTAGCATCCAGAGGCACCAGCAGTGTCCTTGACCTCCCACATACTGCAAGCATCACACTGCATCAGCTTGCTTGACATCTCCTTCTTTTGCCTCGGTCTCTCCCTATCCAGTCTTTTGCGCAGCCTCCTCTCCGAAGACTCTCGAGCCAAAGACTCACACTTTACTCAGAGGGCACTTCCCTCACAAGGCCGCTCCCTCACTGCCTTGCTTATATTGACTGTTCAATTGCCTAATTTACAAACCAAATTCCTCAGTTTTCAACTGTTTTCCCCCTCTGACTCACTGAGAACTCTCCTCCCACTTGGGCTAGAGCCAATCAGTGCTTTCTCCTGCTTCTCTTTGTTGCTGTTGCTTCAAAATCCACGGGAAGACTGAGTGAAGTCTGCCTGTGCTTTGTCTCTCCTTTTCAACTACTTTCCCCCTCTGACTCACTGAGAACTCTCCTCCCACTTGGGCTAGAGCCAATCAGTGCTTTCTCCTGCTTCTCTTTGTTGCTGTTGCTTCAAAATCCATGGGAAGCACAAAATCCACGGAAATCTCACCCCGTCCCCTAGCCCCCAATATCCGATATTGGTGTTTAAATAGCTTCAGGATAGGAATATGGATATGCAGGGAATAGAGAAATGTGGATTACGTGCGGGCAGTGGGAATTTGTTTATCTTGGTGTTATGCTCAGCACAGTTATGGACTGAAAGACCTGTTCCTATGTGGTACCTTTCTATGTTCCATGTTATGTTATGGAAAAAGTGTCAAGCTGTAATTTTATAATCAAGAGGTTTGGAGCTTGTGCGGAACAGTGACGGCTGGGGTAAAGTTGACTGTGGCAGAAACAAAGATTGAATTCAAAAAGGTTGGGTTAGGCAGGCTGGTGGTTTCTCAATGGGCACATTCTAACTGCTGCCAACAGGAAACATAGAAAAATGTAAGGGTAGGAATACACCACACTCCCTCCTTGCCCCTCTCTACCCATCTTTAAACATTCAAGATTACGATCATCCATTCAAATATATCTGAGTCATAGCGTCAGAGTCATACAGCATGGACCAGCCCATTCAGTGCAACTCACCCATACTGATCCCATCTATGCTTGTTCTATTTGCCTAAGTTTGGCCCATATCCTTAAAACCTTTTCTATCCATGTACCTGCCCAAATGTATTTTAAATATTGTTATAGTATCTGTTCCAACTACTTCCTTTGGTAGCTCGTTCCATAAAACCACTACCCCCTGTGTGAAAAAGTTGTCCCTTAGGTTCCAATTAACGTGAATCTTCTTAAGGCTCAATAGAAAACATTGTTTCTGTCTTTAAGGAGTAGAATGGGAGGCGGAGATAGTCGGGCAGGTAATTCCCAAGTTAAACATCCGGATACGGCCACCTATGGATGAATAATAGGATCCCTGGAATGTCAAGAGGCCTGAATTGGTCGACCACAGAAACCCAAGAGGATGGGAGAAGGGTACAGAGTCATCTAGAAAGGGTGCAGAGTCAGGTGGACACAGGTTTATGGAGAGTCGGAAAAGGGAGCCAGGAGAATGTAGAGATCGTCAGGCTCTACTGATCCATAGAAACATAGAAAATAGGTGCAGGAGGAGGCAATTCGGCCCTTCGAGCCAGCACCGACATTCATTGTGATCATGGCTGATCATCTCCAATCAATAACCCGTGCCTGCCTTCTCCCCATATCCCTCGACTCCACTAGCCGCTAGAGCTCTATCTAACTCGATCCGTTCAGGGTCAGGGTGTTACCTTACTCTGTATTGTTGCTCCAGCATCTCTTGTGTTTTGTTCTTCCCTCTACAGATGCGCCAGAGATTTCACAGGATTCACTGTGCTCTCGGACACCTGAGAGTGTCACCTGTGTTTGTGCCGCCAGCTGCAATCCACCCGGAGAGTTCACCTGGCACCTCCCCCTTGCCAACCTCAGCGGGAACCAAACCCACAACCGTTTCCACACCTGCCAGGTGGCAGGCAGGCATCTGGTGAATAGCACCCTGACCCTGAGAGGGGGTGAGGGAAGGGAGGACATGACGGCTTTGTGCTCTGTCCGAAACCGCCACGGGGAAGCCATGTTAACGGTGTATCTGTCGATGGAAGGTGAGGACACCTCTCGGGTAACACAGCCCATTCATGTGCAGCATCCTGATCACAAGATCATGTGACAGGGAGAGAATTTGGCCATTCGGCCCATCAAGTCAACTCCCCATTCAATCATGGCTGATCTATCTCTCCCTCATAACCCCATTCTCCTGCCTTCTCTCCATAACCTCTGACACCCGTATTAATCAAGAATCTATCTTGTGAATTCCCTCCCTCAACCTCTCCATTCCATCTGAGGAAGGTCCATCTTCCCTCTCAGCTGGGTGGAACGGATCTCTGGGATCACCCCAGTGTCATGTGGTCAATATTTGTCCATCAACTAATGTGACCTCAACATATGATCTGGCTCATTTATCACATTGCTGTTTGTTGGACTAGGTGTACACAAAGTAACTGCCATGTTTCCCACATTACAGTTTTCATCAGAGTACAAATGGACATTATTAGCTGGGCACATCTGTGGGATGGTGGAAAGTGTTGTTGAAATGGGAGTCTCTATTTCATCCATTACCACCACCTTTAGGAAATAGGTTTAAGGTGAGAGGAGAACACTTTAATAGGGACAGTAGGAAGGAACTGCAAATGCTGGTTTAAATTGAACATAGACACAAAATGCTGGAGTAACTCAGCGGGACAGGCAGCATCTCTGGAGAGAAAGGATGGGTGACGTTTCGGTTTGCCGATGCTACTCGGCAGGTGGGTTTAAACAAGAGTTCGTATGGGGTGGCACGTTGGCACAAATGACATGGGTACGAAAATGGATGAGGTCCTGCAATGTGAATATAGGAAATTAGTAAGAAGAATATAAGCATGAAATCTATGTGTAGTAATTCCAGATGTGTAGTAATGTCCTCGTTCTTCAGAGAACGGGGTTTCCCCTCCCCCACTATAGATGAGGCTCGCACCAGGGTCTCCTCCATACCCCGCAACACTGCCCTCTCTCCCCATTCCCCCACTCACAACAAGGGCCGAGTCCCCCTGGTCCTCACCTTTAACCCCACCAGCCAGCGCATACAACAGATAGTCCACCGCCAGTTTCGCCACCTCCAACGTGACCCCTCCACTCGCCACATCTTCCCATCTCCCCCCTGTCTGCCTTCTGCAAAGACCGCTCCCTCCGCAACTCCCTTATCAATTCTTCCCTTCCCTCCCGTTCCACTCCTTCCCCGGGCACTTTCCCTTGTAACCGCAAGAGATGCTATACTTGTCCCTTCACCTCCCCCATCAGCTCCTTTCAGGGACCCAAGCAGTCCTTCCAAGTCCGACAGAGGTTCACCTGCACCTCCTCCAACCTCATCTACTGCATCCGTTGCTCCAGATGCCAGCTGATCTACATCGGTGAGACCAAGCGGAGGCTGGGCGATCGTTCCGCTCGGTCCGCAATAACCAACCCGACCTCCCGGTGGCTCAGCACTTCAACTCCCCCTCCCATTCCGTATCCGACTTCTCGGTCCTGGGCCTCCTCCACAGCCAGAGTGAGCAACACCGCAAGTTGGAGGAACAGCACCTCATATTCCGCTTGGGGAGTCTGCATCCTCTGGGCTTGAACATTGAATTTTCTCAATTCTGTTAACCCAGGCTGCCCCTCCCCTCCCCACCTCTCCCTCAGCCCACAGGCCCTGACATTCCTTCTCCATCTCCCCCCCCCCCCCCACCCAAGTCGCACTAGCTTCTCATTTTCACACTACAAACAGCTTACAGTGTGAAGTGACCTGTTTTCTTTATCATCAATACTTTATTGCATATCTTTCTTTCTTTGTTCTTATCTCTCCACATCACTGTCTATATCTCTCGTTTCCCTGATCCCTGACCAGTCTGAAGAAGGGTCTCGACCCGAAACATCGCCTATCTCCTTCGCTCCTTAGATGCTGCTGCACCCGCTGAGTTTCTCCAGCTTTTTGTGTAACCCTCGATTCTCCAGCATCTGCAGTTCCTTCTTTAACTCTATGGAGAGAAGGAATTGGCGACTTTTCGGGTCGAGACCCTTCTTCAGACAGATGTCGGGGGGAGACAGTAGGCTTGTGGGAGAGCTGGGAAGGTGGAGGGGAAGGAGGGAGAAAGCAAAGACTATCTGAAATTAGAGAAGTCAATGTTCATACCGCTGGGGTGTAAACGACCCAAGCGCAATATGAGGTGCAGTTCCTCCATTTGAGCTGGGCCTCACTCTGGCAATGCAGGAGGCCCAGGACAGAAAGGTCAGAATCGGAATGGGAGGGGGAGCTGAAGTACTGAGCCACCGGGAGATCATGTCAGTTAGTTACTCCCCCTTCCCAGCTCTCCCTCAAGCCTACTGTATCTGCCTCTTCCTTTCTTTCCCCCTCACCTCCCCACCCTCGACATCAGTTTGCTTCTCAGCTTGTCTTGGGAACATATCTGACCACGATCACAAGAGAATGCAGACAGTAGTGGATATAAACCATGACATCACGCAGATCGGACTCCCCATCATTAACTCCATGTACACTTCACACTAGCTTAGGGACGCATCCAACATAGTTTAGGTCCTTTCCCACCAAAGCCTTTTCTTCTTCTACAATTTACAGCTGAACAGAAGATATAGACATTTAAAAGCACACATCGCCAGTCTCAGGAACATCTTCTTCTCTTCTGTTATTAGGCGTCTGAACAGTCCTTCCATGAGCTTCTTACAGGGAATATGTAGAGGGCATATTATGGCACTACATTTGAAAACACAAAGCTTAATCTACTCATCGGAAATTGGGATGGGCAAGTGACTGAAGAGTCTGTGGGCAAGCATTTTGGGATCAGTGACCACTATGGGCCTTGGTCGGCGCCACAGATGCATTTGGAGAGGACGTGGCAGTGTTAGTGGACAGGTCGGTGCAGCGGTTGATGACGGCTTCAATCGGCGGGCAAGGACAGACATGTGAAAGTGAGGACGCCGCTCACTAGGGACGGAACAAAGTGTCGGGCGTTGGGGGATCGCCTTGAGGGAGGGGGAAGAGCAACAGGGACCCGGCGGTGGGGGTCACTTTGTAAGCGTCCTTTATGGGCAACTATTTGCATACTTGGGCAAGGTATGCAAGCAAAGAATTTTACTGTAATTTGTCACATGTGACAAAAGTATTCTATTCTTGTCTGTTCTAGGTTTAAAATAGTTGGATAAGGACAAGGTGATCACACATTAAAATTCTGATAGTATTAGACAGGAACTTGCACATTGATTGTCTGCGTGCAAAAGGAGGTCCGGATGCTTTTGAAACTCTGATATCAAACGTTCAGGGCATACATGTTCATGCTGGAGTGAAGGGCACAGCAGGTGGAAGTAAGGTTAGATGACTAGGGAAATTGAGAAAAGGATGCTTGGGACAGATATAGGCAGCTGGGATCAAGTCTATCCATGGAAGGGTTTTGAAAACTGAGATGCATACTAATGAAGAAATCAGGTGGGCAGAAAGGGGGGAGGCGATAGCTCTGGTAGATGATATTAAGGATATTAAGAGGGCGATTAGAGAGAGAATAGGAAAACTAAATCGGTAATCTGTGTGTGGAGCCGCAGGAGATAGACAAGTTCCTCAATGAGTATTTCTCTTCTGTTTTTACCAAGGCAAAAGGCATGAAGACTGGGGACCTTGGGACAGTAAATGGATTTGTCTTGAGGGCAGTCACTTTAAAAGTAAAGTGGATAGGTATATGGACGGGGAGGGAATGGAGGGGTATGGTCTGAGTGCAGGTAGATGGGACTAGGGGAAAATAAATGGTTGGCATGGACTGGAAGGGCCGAGAAGGCCTGTTTCCGTGCTGTAATTGTTAAATGGTTATATGGTTATATAGTATCATGGTCGATGAGGTGCTGAGGGTCCTAATGCACATGAAGGTAGATACATTTCCCAGGTCTAATCAGATATATCCAACGACACTGTGGGAAGATAGAGAAGAAATTGCAGGTGCCCTGGCTGAGATATACGAATCATCATTAAATATGGGTGAGGTGCCGGAAGACTGAAGGTTGGCAAATATTGTGCTTCTATTTACAGCAAGGAAAAACCTGGGAACTATAGACTAGTGAGCCTACAATTTGTGGTAGGCAAGTTATGGGAAAATATTCTCAGGGATAAGATATCTGCATTTGGATAGACAAGGTCTGATTACGATGGTTATCATAGTTTTGTACCCAGGAGATTGTTTCTCACAAATCTGATACATTTTTTGAAGTAACCAAAAAGGTTGATGAGGGCAAATCTATAGATGTTGTCTACATGGATTTCAGCAAGGTATTTGATAAGGTTCCACTTTGTAGGCAACTCAGTAAGGTTAGATCACATGGGATCCATAGAAACATAGAAAATAGGTGCAGGAGGAGGCCATTCGGCCCTTTGTGCCAGCACCGCCATTTATTGTGATCATGGCTGATTGTCCCCAATCAATAACCTGTGCCTGCCTTCTCCCCATATTCCTTGATTTAACTAGCCCATAGAGCTCTTTCTAACTCTCTCTTAAAGCCATCCAGTGATTTAGCCTCTACTGTCCTCTGTGGCAGGGAATTCCACAAATTCACAACTCTCTGGGTGAAAAAGTTTTTTCTCATCTCAGTCTTAAATGGCCTCCCCTTTATTCTAAGACTGTGACCCCTGGTTCTCGACTCGCCCAACATTGGGAACATTTTTCCTGCATCTAGTTTGTCCAGTCCTTTTATAATTGTATATGTTTCTATAAGATCCCCTCTCATCCTTCTATTCTCCAGTGAATACAAGCTCGTCTTTTCAATCTTTCCTCATATGACAGTCCCGCCATCCCAGGGATCAATCTCGTGAATCTACGCTGCACTGCCTCAATCACAAGGATGTCCTTCCTCAGATTAGGAGACCAAAACTGTACACAATACTCCATATGTGTTCTTACATATGTCACTGAACGGCTGCAGAACATTCTGGAGGGGGAGGGTGAACAGCCAGTTGTCGTGATGCATATTGGCACCAACGATATAGGTAAAAAAAGGGACGAGGTCCTACAAGGTGAATTTAGGGAGCTAGGAGATAAACTTAAAAGTAGGACTGAGGTCCTACTGAGGTACTGGATTGTTACCAGTACCATGGGCCAGTCAGAGTAGAAATAGGAGGATATTGCAGATGAATACGTGGCTTGCAAAATGGTGCAAGGGGGACGGATTCAAATTTTTAGGGCAGTACAAACAGGACGGTCTGCACCTGGGCTGGAATGGAACCAATGTCCTTGGGGAAGTGTTTGCTATTGCTGTCAGGGAGCATTTAAACTAATGTGACAGGGGGATGGGTACAAGACCAGAGAGGCCGGTGGGTGTAAAACGAGGGTAGAAGCAATAGGGAACAAGGTGAAAAGTAAAAGTGGCAGGCAGACAAAACCAGGGCAAAAATCAAAAAGGGCCACTTCTCAACATAATTGTATAAGGGGTAAGAGCGTTGTAAAAACAAGCCTGAAGGCTTTGTGTCTCAATGCAAGGAGTATTCGCAATAAGGTGGATGAGTTGAACGTGCAGATAGCTATTAATGATTATGATATAGTTGGGATCACGGAGACATGGCTCCAGGGTGACCGAGACTGGGAGCTGAACATCCAGGGATATTCAATATTCAGGAGGGATAGAGAGAAAGGAAAAGGAGGTGGGGTAGCGTTGCTGGTTAGAGAGGAGATTAACGCAATGGAAAGGAAGAACATTAGCTTGGAGGATGTAGAATCGGTATGGGTAGAGCTGCGAAACACTAAGGGGCAGAAAACACTGGTGGGTGTTGTGTACAGGCCACCTAACAGTAGTAGTGAAGTTGGGGATGGTATCAAACAGGAAATTAGAAATGCGTGCGACAAAGGCAAAACAGTTATAATGGGTGACTTCAATCTGCATATAGATTGGGTGAATCAAATTGGCAGGGGCGCTGAGGAAGAGGATTTTTTGGAATGTATGCGGGATAGTTATCAAAATCAACATGTAGAGGAACCAACGAGAGAGCAGGCTATTTTAGACTGGGTATTGAGAAATGAGGAAGGGTTAGTTAGCAGTCTTGTTGTGCGTGCCCCCCTGGGCAAGAGTGACCATAATATGGTCGAGTTCTTCATTAGGATGGAGAGTGACATTGTTACTTCAGAAACAATGGTTCTGAACTTAAAAAAAGGTGACTTTGAGGGTATGAGACGTGAATTGGCCAAGATTGACTGGCAATCAATTCTAAAAGGGTTGACGGTGGATACGCAATGGAAGACATTTAAAGACTGCATGGATGAACTGCAAAAATTGTTCATCCCAGTTTGGCAAAATAATAAATCAGGGAAGGTAGTGCATCCATGGATAACAAGGGAAATCAGGGATAGTATCAAAGCAAAGGATGATGCGTACAAAGTAGCCAGAAAAAGCAGCATACCAGAGGACTGGGAGAAATTCAGAGACCAGCAGAGGAGGACAAAGGGCTTAATTAGGAAAGGGAAAATAGATTATGAAAGAAAACTGGCAGGGAACATAAAAACTGACTGCAAAAGTTTTTATAGATATGTGAAGAAAAAGAGATTAGTTCAAAGAAATGTAGGTCCCTTGCAGTCAGAAACAGGTGAGTTGATCATGGGGAACAAGGATATGGCGGACCAATTGAATAACTACTTTGATTCCATCTTCACTAAGGAAGAGATAAATAATCTGCCGGAAATAGCAGGGGACCGCGGGTCAAAGGAGAAATTGAGTGAAATCCAGGTTAGTCGGGAAGTGATGTTGGGTAAATTGAATGGATTAAAGGCCGATAGGCTGCATCCCAGAGTACTTGAGGAAGTAGCTCCAGAAATAGTGGATGCATTAGTGATAATCTTTCAAAACTCTTTAGATTCCTGAGGATTGGCGGGTAGCAAACGTAACCCCTCTTTTTAAAAAAGGAGGGAGAGAGAAAACGGGGAATTACAGACCAGTTAGTCTAACATCGGTAGTGGGGAAACTGCTAGAGTCAGTTATTAAAGATGGGATAGCAGCACATTTGGAAAGTGGTGAAATCATTGGACAAAGTCAGCATGGATTTACGAAAGGTAAATCATGTCTGACAAATCTTGTGGAATTTTTCAAGGATGTAACTAGCAAACATTATAGAGGAGCAAGATGCGCCACTCAGTGGAAATCCAATGGACTGGTGTGTAGTACGTAACGGAACGTCACGGCCGCCATTTTGGCGGAATGCCTCCCTCTGTGTAATCCGCTCCAAAGCTACAGAGCAGTTGTAAGCAAAGATTATAGAGGAGCAAGATGCATTAGAAAGTTATTAGATTAATTTGTAATAGATCTTCACTTACCTCTCGATCCCTCTCTATTCCCTCTCGTCTCTCGATCCCTCTCTCTCCCCCTCTCGATCTTTCTCTCCCCTCTCTTTTCTCCATCTTTCTCTCCCTCTCTTCTCTCGATCCCTCTCTCTCCCTATTTTCTCGCGATCTTTCTCTCCCTCTTTCGATCGCTCACTCCCTCTCTTCTCTCTTTCCCCTCTCTTCCCTCGATCCCTCTCTCCCCTCTCTTTTCTCGATCTCTCTCTCCCTCTCTTCTCTGTCTCCCTTTTCTCGATCCCTCTCTCCCCTCTATCTTTCTCTCCCTTTATTCTCTCGATCTCTTTCTCCCCTCTCTTTTCTCGATCTCTCTCACTCTCTTCTCTCTCTCTCCCCACTCTTCTCTCGATCCCTCTCTCCCTTCTCGATCTCTCTCTCCCCTCTCTTCTCTCGATCCCTCTCTCTCCCATCTCGATCCCTCTCTCGCCCCTCTGTTCTCTCGATCCCTCTCTCCCCTCTCTCTCCCCTCTCGATCTCTCTCTCCCCTCTTCTCTCGATCTCTCTCCCCTCTCGATCTCCCTCCCTCCCCTGTCCCCCTCCCTCCTTCCCTCTCTCTCCCTCCCTTCCCTCTCCCTTTCCCCCCTGTTCCCCCATTTCCCTCGCATCTTTCCTCCCTAGCCCCCACCTTTGCATAGTTTCCCTTGCATTGCATTGTACAACTTCCCTTGTATTGCTTTAACACACACTGTGCACAAAATTACAGGCACACACAAACACACATTCATATAAATATATGGTGGGACAGATAGAAGAACTTATTAAAATCTTCTCCAAAGACCATTATGTAATTTATTTCTATCCTCTTTTGGGCCTAAGGCATAGCAGGGCTGCCAACTCTCACACAGAGGGAAGGGAGGGAGAGAGGGAAATCGAGAAGAGAGGGGAGAGAGATCGAAAGGGGAGAAAAAGAGATCGAGAGGGGAGAAAAAGAGATCGAGAGGGGAGAAAAAGAGATCGAGAGGGGAGAGAGCGCGATAGAGAGAAGAGAGGGTGATCGAGAGAAGAGAGGGAGATAGCGAGAAGAGAGGGGATAGAGAGGGATCGAGAGGTAAGTGAAGATCTATTACAAATAAATCTAATAACTTTCTAATGCATCTTGCTCCTCTATAATCTTTGCTTGCAACTGCTCTGTAGCTTTGGAGCGGATTACACAGCGGGAGATCGAGAGACAAAGATTATAGAGAAGCCTAGTTTCCCAATGATGTAGGCGCCATAGGCGAAGCCATCTCTGGTCCGCTAATATGGTGTCGACAATCACACATGTGATACTACGCCTTTTCCACTGAGTGGCGCATCTTGCTCCTCTATAATCTTTGGTAACTAGTAGCGTGGATAGGGGAGAACCAGTGAATGTGGTGTATCTGGACTTCCAGAAGACTTTTGACAAGGTCCCACATAAGAGATTAGTATACAAACTTAAAGCATACGGCATTGTCTCTGGAACTCTCTGCCACAGAGGGTAGTTGAGGCCAGTTCATTGGCTATATTTAAGAGGGAGTTAGATGTCGCCCTTGTGGCTAAGGGGATCAGAGGGTATGGAGAGAAGGCAGGTACGGGTTACTGAGTTAGATGATCAGTCATGATCATATTGAATGGCGGTGCAGGCTCAAAGGGCTAAATGGCCTACTCCTGCACCTAATTCCTATGTTTCTATGTTACCAGAGCCCTACACAACTGCAGTAAAATCTCTTTACTCATATACTGAAGTCCTCTTGTTATGAAGGCCAATATTCCATTAGCTTTCTTCACTGCCTACTGGACCTGTAAGCCAATTTTCAGTGACCGGTGTACAAGGACACCCAGGTCTCGTGCACCTTCCCCTTACCTAACCTAACCCCATTGAGATAATAATCTGCCCCCTTGTTTTTGCCGCCAAAGTGGATAACCTCACATTTATCTATATTATATTTCATCTGCCACACATCTGCCCACTCACTCAACCTGTTCAGGTTACCCTGCAATCTTCTAACATCCTCATCACAGTTCACACTGCCACCCAGCTTTGTGTCATACGCAAACTTGCTAGTGTTGCTCCTAATTCCCTCTTCCAAATCATAAATCTATATGGTAAACAGTTGTGGCACCAATCCTTGCGGCACCCTGCGTTCTGAAAAGGACCCATTCAGTCCAACTCTTTGCTTCCTGTCTGCCAACCAATTTTCTATCCACATCAACACCCTACCCCCAATACCATGTGCTCTAATTTTAGTCACCAGTCTCCCATGCGGGACCTTATCAAAGGCTTTCTGAAAATCTAGATACACTACATTCACTGGCTCCCCTTCATCCATTTCAATTCCAGAAGATTAGTCAAGCATGATTTCCATTTCATAAATTCATGTTGACTTGGACTAATCCTTTTACTGCTATCCAAATGCCCCATTATTACCTCTTTAATAATTGACTCCAGCATCTTTCCCACCACTGAAGTCAGGCTAACTGGTCTGTAATTCCCCGTTTTCTCTCTCACTCCTTTCTTGAAAAGTGGGATAACTTTAGCTATCCTCCAATCCACAGGAACTGATCCTGACTCTATTGAACACTGGAAAATGGTCACAAATGCGTCCACTATTTCTAGAGCCACCTCCCTGAGGACCTTGGGATGCAGTCCATCAGACCATTTATCATCCTTCAGTCACATTAGCCTACACCATGGGTGGGGACCCTGCGGCTTAAAGGCCACATGCGGCCTTCTAGGCCATTATGTGCGGCCTTTTGAATGAATCCAAATTGTGTAGAACAAATCATTTTATTTTTATTAATATGTTTGGTTTGTCTTTTATTATTTTAATTTTAGTCTTAAAATGAACGTATTTAAAATACCAAAGTGTAAAAGAAGATTCCACAAAATAATCCTACCTGACTGATGGCCACAATTAAAACATTAGTAAGTCATGAGGGCTATTTTAACAGTATAATGTACAGATTGAAGTATCTTGGATGCAGCCTTATGAGATTACATCTAACTTAATGCGGCATTCCAACATGAAAAGGTTCCCCTGCCCTGGCCTACCCAATACTATTTCTCACCTAATTAAAAATTATTTCAGTTCCTCTACCCCCATAGATCCTCTGTCCTCCAGTACATCTGGGAGATTGCTTGTGTCTTCCTTAGTGAAGACAGAAGTACCTGTTCAACTCTTCTGCCATTCCTTTGTTACCCATAATAGTTTCACCCATGTCTGCCTTCAAGGGATCCCTGGAGCATTAGCCGACTGAGTAGAGAATTAGATATGTGGAAGGAAGCAGATGGTGGAAGGATGTTTTTCAAACTGGGCTTATGACTAATGGCGTGCCTCAGCAATTAATGCTGGACCCATTGCTGTTTGTGGATGACACCAAAGTGGGTGGTATTGTACATAGCAAAGATGCGTTTCAAAAACAACATCAGAATCTTGATCACTTGGGCAAGCAGGCTGATGAATGGTTAATGAGAGTTAATGCAGAAAAGTGCAAGTTGGCGCAGTTTGAGAAGTCCAACCAGAACAGGACCTTCACAGTTTATGGCATGGCCCTGGGGAGTGTTGTAGAGCAGAGGAATATAGACATGCAGGTACCATAGTTCCTTGAAAGTGGCTTGAAAGTGGGAGAGAGATCCAAGATGGTGTCGCGTGTACAACGCGGGGCTCTGCGTCTCCGTAGCTTTAGCGATATAGTTTTTTTCTTGTTAATATTTGCCTTAGTTTTCGCTCGGAGCACTCGAGCGAAGACTCTGTACGGCCGTCAGGAGCTACTGGAGCTCAGCCGACTCTACGAGACGAGCACCAGAAGCCAGGACTTTAAACTGCCGCTGGAAATCGTCAGGACACGGCAGGAAGTAATCCGGCGGCAGCGCAGGGACCGCAAACAAAGACATGGGAAGCGCGGAGGCCACCGAGCTAGGCTGAGATCAGACCCGCACCAGCCAGCTCTGCCCAGCATTTTCCTCGCGAATGTCTGGTCCCTGGTGAGTAAAACCGACGAACTTCGGCTGTGCATCACCACACACAGACGGATCGCCGACTGCAACGCCATGGTCTTCACCGAGACATGGCTCACCGACAACATTCCGGACAACGGCATCGAGCTGGAGGGGCGTACTGTCTTCAGGGCCGACAGATCAGCGGAGGACTCCGATAAGACCAAGGGCGGCGGACTGTGCATCTATGTGAACAACTCATGGTGCACAGACGCTGTCAGGATTGGTAGTCACTGCTCTGCTGACCTGGAATACCTGATGTTAAAGTGCAGGCCCTTCTATCTGCCCAGGGAATTTACATCGACTGTCATCACTGTACTGTGGTAGGACTGATCAGCGAGAACAACGAGTCAGCCTACAGGGAGGAGGTCCAGCACCTGACTACCTGGTGTGCCAACAATAACCTCGTCCTCAACTCCCAGAAAACAAAGGAAATCATTGTTGACTTTAGGAAGAACAGAGGGGCAGACACACCCCCATCCATATAAACGGGACTGAGGTGGAGCGGGTCTCCAACTACAAATTCCTCGGGGTACACATCTCGGAGGATCTGTCCTGGTCCCTCAACACCTCAAGCTGATCAAAAAGGCGCAGCAGCGCCTTTACTTTCTGAGGAGGCTCAAAAAAGCCCACCTGTCCCCCCAGATCCTGATGAACTTTTACCGCTGTACCATCGAAAGCATCCTGACCACCTGCTTTACGGTATGGTACAGCAGTTGCACCTACAACGGGTGGTGAAAACCGCCCAGTACATCATCGGTGCCCCGCTCCCTGCCATGGATGCCCTCCACCGAAAACGGTGTCTGAGACGGGCCGGGAAGATCATCAAGGACCCCTCACACCCTACCCATGGACTGTTTGCCCTCCTACCATCAGGGAGGTGGTACAAGAGCCTCAGGTCCCACACTAGTAGGATGAGGAACAACTTCTACAATAACACCATCAAACTGCTGATCTCGGAGACACGCCAATAGATTTATCCAGTCTCTTCGTCCACATTGTCTGTATTCTGTATTTATTTTTCTATATTGCTATCACTACGAACTGACGCTAAACTGCATTTCGTTGTACCTATACTTGTATTTGTGCAATGACATTAAAGTTGAATTGAATTGAATTGAATTGAATTACAGGTAGATGTGGTGGTCAAGAAAACTTTTGGTACATTGGCCTTCATCAGTTGGGGTACTGAATAGAGAAGTTGGGATGATATGCTACCATTATGCAAGACATTGGTGAGGCGTCATTTGGGGTATTGTGATCAGTTTTGATCTCCCCACCATAGGAAATATGTTATTACGCAGGAAAGAATGCAGAGAAGATTTAAGATGATGTTGCCAGGACTTGAGGACCTGAGCTATAGGGAGTGGTTGGGCTGGATAAGACTTATTCTTTGGAGGGAGCAGCCTTGTGAGTAAAGTGTGTCTCGAGAGTCTTCGGCGAGGAGGCTGAGGAGAGGAGGCTACGTATAAAGCTCGAGAGGACGGAACGTGGGGAACATATGTCGGGGCAGTTGAGACAGTGTGAGGTTTGCAGAATGTGGGAGCCTAGGGACACAGATGGAGCCTCTGGCTGCTACAACTGTGGCAAGTGCGTCCAGCTTCAGCTCCTACAGGACCGTGTTGGGGCACTGGAGAAGCAGCTGGATGACTTCAGGGCCATCCGGGAAAACGAGTGTTTCCTGGACAGGACCTACGTAATCACGCCGAGGATACGGGAAGAACCAAGGTGTGTGACGGAGAGAAAGGGTGGAAATCGTGGACTGCAGAAGACCCAGGTGGCTGTGCGTAATGAAAACAGGTATGGCCTCTTGGGAGACGATGTTTCCAGTCCGAGCGGCGGACACCTCGGTGGCTCCAATCCTAGAGATGGGACTCGACCGGCGAGACCGACTTCGGACAGAGCCCTAGTGGTGGGTGACTCAATTGTCGGAGGAGCGGACAGGAGATTCGGTGGTGGCAGATGAGATGCGAGGATGGTCTGTTGCCTCCCTGGTGCCAGAGTTCAGGATGTCACGGGCCGAATTCAGAACATCCTCGAGAGAGAAGGTGAACAGCCGGCAGTTGTTGTGCACGTAGGCGCAAACGACATCGGGAAGAAGAGGAAGGAGGTTCTCCAAAATGAATTCAGAGAGTTGGGAAGAAGACTGAAATGCCGGACTTCTAGGGTGGTTATCTCTGGATTGCTTCCAGTACCTTGTGCTAGTGAGGACAGGAACAGGGAAATAGGGGATCTGAATGTGTGGCTGAGGGGCTGGAGCAGGGAGCAAGGGTTTATATTTATAGATCAATGGGATCTCTTCTGGGGTAGGGGTGACCTGTGCAAAAGGAACGGGATACACCTTAACTGGAGGGGCACCGACATTGTGGCAGGCAGGTTTGCTAGGGCTACACATGTGGGTTTAAACTAAATAGTGGGGGGGAGGCATTGACAAATTGGGAGTATAAAGATGGAGTTGAAGGGGAAGTGGCTACAGGACAAATTACAAAAGATTCTCGAATTAATGGGAAGGAAAGCTCGAGAAGGGACAACAGAGTAAGGCCAGGGCTAATTGCAAGGGGGAAGTGAATACGGAGGTCAAAGTGCTGTATATGATTGCGCGAAGTATAAGGAATAAAGTGGACCAGCTTGAGGCTCAGTTAGAAACTGGCAAGTATGATGTTGTGGGAATTACTGAGACATGGCTGTAAGAGGGCCAGGGCTGGGAACTGAATATTCAAAGGTATACCTCCTACCGAAAACACAGACAGGTGGGCAGAGGGGGTGTGGTAGCTCTGTTGGTGAGGAATTAAATTTAGTCCCTTGCAAGGGGCGACATTGAAACAGGAGATGTGGAGTCAGTATAGATAGAACTAAGGAATTGTAAGGGTAAAAATACCCTAATGGGACTAATGTAGAGCCCCCCAAACAGTAGCCTGGACATAGAGCGCAAGTTGAATCAGGAGTTAAAATTGGCATGTAGCAAAAGTAATGTTGCGGTTGTTATGGAAGATTTCAACATGCAGGTAGACTGGGAAAATCAGGTTGCTCTGGACCCCAAGAAAGGGACTTTGTACAGTGCATTTGTGATGGATTCTTAGAACAGCTTGTATTGGAGCCTACCAAGGAGAAAGCAATTCTGGATTTAGTGTTATGCATTATGTTTGATAAAGGACCACGAGGTTAATGAGCCATTAGGAGGAAGTGAACATAACATGGTCAGGTTCCATCTACAATTGAAGAGGGAGAAGGGTAGATCAGAGGTGGCAGTGATACAGTTGAATAAAGGGGACTATGGGGCAGGCACGTGCCGTGAGTGATTACTCAGTCGGCTTAAAAAAAATTAAACTGCGCATGCGCAGATTGTTCTCTCCGTTAAAGAAAATAAAAATAAAAACAGTGACAATTCAATTTGCCCAAGGCTTCCTAGTCTGGGGGGGGGGGGGGGGTGATGGCAGATGGAGAAATGGAGAGATGGTGGGAAAAACAGGAGCACAGGGAATAGTTGAATCAGTTGTCATCTTATTGAATGACAACACTTGTTCAAGGGACCAATTGGGGTAACAGTTCCTTTCACAGCGTGTGGAGAGTCTGTGTCAGGGGTAAAGTTGTGGGGAGGGCACGGGTGTTGAGAAGGAGGGTGTCAGGGATACTGCCAGTAACTCACTCACTCACCGCTACTGCAGCTCTCCGGGCGCGAAGCCACGCACTGTAGCTGGGGATAGAAGCAGCTTGGGTAGCTGCGAGCGGCCACCGGGACCCGACAGCAGAACTGGCCGCCACTTCAGCTTTTTGCCGGCCCGCTCACCTTTGGCAGTGCTCTCCGTCGGAACACCTGTCACCTGCCGTTCGCCGACTTCGCTCATGTCAGCGGTTTCCTGCAAATCCTTAAATTCCCTCAGCCGAGTAACCTCAACTGCGCTGTCGGAATTTAAGGACATGAGTGAGGCCAGCGAGCGACAGGAGAGAGGTTTTTAGACGGAGAGCTGCCAGAGGTGAGCTGGGACCGGCAGAAGGAGCTAAGGTGGCGGCTGGTTCCGCTGTCCGGCCCTGCGGCCGCTCAGCCACCCGAGCTATTTCTCTCCCCCCCCCCCCCCCCCCACCCCCGGCCTCAGTGTGGTGGCATTCCACACCTCTGTGCAAGGAGCGTCGCAAGTGGCATTATCCCAATCCCCTCCTTCATAACATTCGTGCCCTCCCCGCAACTTTACCCCGGGCCAGACTCCCCAAACACTTGGAAAGGAGCTCTTCCCACACCCCGGGAAATATAGTATTTAAAAACATCACCAAGAAATGTACTTAGCACATCATTGGTACACGAGAAACCATATTTGAAAACGCCGCCAAGAAACTTGCGCTGCGCATGCGCAGTAGACTGATGCGCATGCGCAGTGCTGCAAAGGCAGAATTTCTGCTGCCTTCAGCCCCGCTTGAAACTGACGGCTTGAAGCAGCGCTGACGGCACGTGGGCTGCGCAGACCTTCCCATGTTACTGCGGATGAAAGGCACAGAGAATTAAGCCTACCTAAGAGATCGGTCTCTTACATTGGCATAATTCTCCCATGCCTTTACTATTTATATTTAGACATTACTATGTTATAATTTTAGTCAGGGTAGGCAGTGCCTACCTTGCCTACCCTGACGGCACGTGCCTGCTATGGGGCCATGAGGGAGGAGCTGGCAAAGTTGACTGGAAAGATACACTAGCAGGGATGACAGTGGAACAAAAATGGCAGGTATTTCTAGAAATAATACAGAAGGTGCAGGATCCGTCCATTCCTAGGAGGAAGAAAGATTCCAAGGGGAGAAAGGGGCGACCGTGGCTGACAAGGGACGTCAGGGACAGTATAAAAATTAATGCGAAGAAGTACAACGTGGCAAAGATAAGCGGGAAGCAAGAGGATTGGGTAATGTTTAAAGAACAACAGAAGATAACCAAAAAGACATTACGGGGAGAAAAGATGAGGTACGAAGGTAAGCTAGCCAAGAATATAAAGTAGGATAATAAAAGCTTTTTTAGGTATGTGAAGAGGAAAAACTTAGTTAAGACCAAAGTTGGACCCTTGAAGACTGAAAAAGGTGAATTTATTATGGGGAACATGGCAATGGCAGATGAGTTGAACAGGTACTTTGGATCTGTCTTCACTAAGGAGGACACAAACAATCTTCCTGATATAGTAGTGGCCATAGGATCTGGGGTGACGAGGAACAGAAGGAAATCCACATTAGGCAGGAGATGGTGTTGGATAGATTGATGGGACTGAAGGCTGATAAATTCCCTGGGCCTGATGGTCTGCATCCCAGGGTACTTAAGGAATTGGCTCTAGAAATCATGGATGCATTGGTGATAATTTTCCAATGTTCTATAGACTCAGGATCAGTTCCTGTGGATTGGAGGGTAGCTAATGTTATCCCACTTTTTAAGAAAGGTGGGAGAGAGAAAACAGGGAATTATAGACCAGTTAGCCTGACATCGATGGTAGGGAAGATGCTGGCGTAAATTATTTATTTATTTATTTATTTATTTATTGGGGGGGGGGTTTAAGTTAAATTTTATTAGAGGCATGTACATATCATAGTCCGAACCACTACAAACTTTGTTAAACGGTTACATATTCAAAATCCAGGATTCCAGGGACTCCGCTACCAATGTAGCTGGGGTCTTCATTTATCGGTTACATATTAACATTGACTCTAATTATTTTTTTTTCATAGATAGAAAAAATAAAGAAAAAGTAAAGAAAATTAGAAAAATAGAATAAACTATCCATAATACAACTTAGGAGATAGGTCCGTAGGTAAGAAAACATAACTATTCATCTAGTCCTGGGTTCAAGCTTCTGTCAGGTATCAGTGCCGGCCCATTCTACCCCTTCAAATAATCTATGAACGGGGACCATATTCTAGAAAATAAGTCTGGTTTGCCAATTAAGACAAATCTAATTTTTTCCAGATTTAAGGTCTCTGACATCTCTATAATCCATATTTTGTTTGTGGGGGATGCAGGGTTTTTCCAAAATTTTAATATTAATTTTTTCCCAGTTATTATACTATAATCAAGGAAATTTCTTTGGTTTATTGTAAGTTTTAGGTATTGTTCAGATATGCCCAGTATTATTAAATTAGGATCGGGTTCCAGTTTAGTATTAACCACTACGGAAATAATTTTAAAAATATCCACCCAAAATGTTTTAATTTTTATGCAACTTACAATGGTATGGATTAAATTAGCCTCAGAATATTGACATTTATCACAGATAGGAGAAATATTAGGAAAAATTCTTTTTTTTTTCTTCCACTTTAATTTTTATTGCTTTTATGTATAACCATATAACCATATAACAATTACAGCACGGAAACAGGCCTTCTCGGCCCTTCCAGTCCGTGCCGACCATTTATTTTCCCCTAGTCCCATCTACCTGATCATTCCACACAGCCACCACTCTCTGAGTAAAGAAGTTCCACCTCATGTTACCCCTAAACTTCTGTCCCTTCATTCTCATGTCATGCCCTCTTGTTTGAATCTTCCCTACCCTCAATGGGAAAAGCTTATCCACGTCAACTCTGTCTATCCCTTTCATCATTTTAACGACCTCAATCATGTCCCCCCTTAATCTTCTGCCCTCCAAAGAATAAATACCTAACTTGTTCAACCTTCCTCTGTAACTTAGTTGCTGGAACCCAGGCAACATTCTAGTAAATCTCCTCTGTACTCTCTCTATTTTGTTGACATCCTTCCGAAAATTAGGCGACCAAAATTGTACACCATACTCCAGAATTGGTCTCACCAATGCCTTGTACAATTTTCACATTACTTCCCTACTCCTATATTCAATGCTCTGATTTATAAAGGCCAGCACACTAAAAGCTTTCTTTACCACCCCATCTACATGCGATTCCACCTTCAGGGAACTATGCTTCCTAGATCCCTCTGTTCCACAGCATTCCTCAATTCCCTACCATTTACCATGTACGTCCTATTTTGATTTGTCCTGCCAAGATGTAGCACCTCGCACTTATCAGCATTAAACTCCATCTGCCATCTTTCAGCCCACTCTTCCAAATGGCCCAAATCTCTCTGTAGACTTTGAAAATCTACTTCATTATCCATTATCCAGTACACACAAATAAAACACAAATATAACAACGAAACATACAACAATGCAGTGAAATGTACAACAGTGTAGCGGGGGGTTCAGTTTATAATTAATGATGCAGTATACAGAACTATTTTCATATTAAAACATTTTCCAATAACTTATAACCATATAACAATTACAGCACGGAAACAGGCCATCTCGGCCCGTCAAGTCCGTGCCGAACAACTTTTTTCCCTTAGTCCCACCTGCCTGCACTCATACCATAACCCTCCATACCCTTCTCATCCATATGCCTATCCAATTTATTTTTAAATGATACCAACGAACCTGCTGCCACCACTTCCACTGGAAGCTCATTCCACACCGCTACCACTCTCTGAGTAAAGAAGTTCCCCCTCATGTTACCCCTAAACCTCTGTCCCTTAATTCTAAAGTCATGTCCTCTTGTTTGAATCTTCCCTATTCTCAAAGGGAAAAGCTTGTCCACATTAACTCTGTCTATCCCTCTCATCATTTTAAAGACCTCTATCAAGTCCCCCCTTAACCTTCTGCGCTCCAGAGAATAAAGACCTAACTTATTCAACCTATCTCTGTAACTTAGCTGTTGAAACCCAGGCAACATTCTAGTAAATCTCCTCTGTACCCTCTCTATTTTGTTGACATCCTTCCTATAATTGGGCGACCAAAATTGTACACCATACTCCAGATTTGGTCTCACCAACGTCTTGTACAATTTTAACATTACATCCCAGCTTCTATACTCAATGCTCTGATTTATAAAGGCTAGCATACCAAAAGCTTTCTTTACCACCCTATCTATATGAGATTCTACCTTCAAGGAACTATGCACGGTTATTCCCAGATCCCTCTGTTCAACTGTATTCTTCAATTCCCTACCATTTACCATGTACATCCTATTTTGATTTGTCCTGCCAAGGTGTAGCACCTCACATCTATCAGCATTAAACTCCATCTGCCATCTTTCAGCCCATTTTTCCAACTGGCCTAAATCACTCTGTAGACTTTGGAAATCCTCTTCATTATCCACAACACCCCCTATCTTGGTATCATCTGCATACTTACTAATCCAATTTACCACCCCTTCATCCAGATCATTGATGTACATGACAAACAACAAAGGACCCAACACAGATCGCTGAGGCACCCCACTAGTCACCTGCCTCCAACCCGACAAACAGCCATCCACCATTACCCTCTGGCTTCTCCCATTCAGCCACTGTTGAATCCATCTTGCTATTCCTGCATTTATACCCAACAGTTGAACCTTCTTAACCAACCTTCCATGAGGAACCTTGTCAAAGGCCTTACTGAAGTCCATATAGACAACATCCACTGCTTTACCCTCGTCAATTTCCCTAGTAACCTCTTCAAATAATTCAAGAAGATTAGTCAAACATGACCTTCCAGGCATAAATCCATGTTGACTGTTCCTAATTTGACCCTCTTTATCCAGATACTTATATATATTATCTCTAAGTATCTTTTCCATTAATTTGCCCACCACTGAAGTCAAACTAACCGGTCTATAATTGCTAGGTTTACTTTTAGAACCCTTTTTAAACAATGGAACAACATGCGCAGTACGCCAATCCTCGGGGACTATTCCAGTTTCTAATGACATTTGAAATATTTCTGTCATAGCCCCAGCTATTTCTACACTAACTTCCCTCAGTGTCCTAGGGAATATCCTGTCAGGACCTGGAGACTTATCCACTTTTATATTTTTCAAAAGTGCCAGTACTTCTTTTACTTTGAAACTCATAGTATCCATAGCTACTCTACTAGTTTCCCTTACCTCACATAATTCAATATCCTTCTCCTTGGTGAATACCGAAGAAAAGAAATTGTTCAATATCTCCCCCATCTCTTTTGGCTCTGCAGATAGCTGTCCACTCGGTCTCTCCAATGGACCAATTTTATCCCTTGTTATCCTTTTGCTATTAACATAGCTGTAGAAACCCTTTGAACTTACATTGACTACTGGAGAGACAGTTGACGGCACGGAAAGATGGTACCCGGGAAAGGCTGGGTTAGCACCCCAGTCTGTGTCCTTCGTGAGAAAGACACCCAACAAAGCTACGGAAAGGCCTAATGAACTATCGTGGCCTAAACATCCATCAGGCGAGAATGAAATGCTCAGAGAAGGAGAAAGAGGTGCAGCGCACAGGCCTTGATCCTGGTGAGACGCAGGAGGAGCCCAGCCGGGAGTCATCCCACAGAGCTCAGTCCCTCCATGCACTAGAGTCTCCCAACCCTTGCAGAGTAGTTATTAAGATGGCTGATCCGTGGTCGGTTACTGCTGGGATGCAAGTCGGGGCCTGATCAACCCCGGCTGGGTCACCTAGGTGTGGGTGTCTGATGTTGTGAGACCCGAAACACCCGATTACCCCAGGTCACATCACTGAGGATGCGTCCCAGCTCATCTAGAAGATGTGTATTTTTTACATTGTTAATATAATTATACAGCGTTGATGTCTTTATTTCTATACCTAATCCATTTTTCCCATTTTCTATTAAACTCGTCTTCTTTCACTCTTAGAGAATATGTCATTTTCTCCATGACAAATATTTCCTGTACTATGTCTAACCATTGCCTAAGTCTGGGTGTGTCCGCTGCAAGCCAGTTTCTTGTAATGGCCTTTCTGCCAGCTGTGAGTAGGATTTTAACCAAGTGATGGTCTTCCTTCAGCACCACTGTATTTATATTACTCAGCTATAAAATGGACCACTTCTTGCAGACTGTATATCCTAATACCTCCATTAATTCTGAATTCACTCTGTCCCAAAATGGTTCTATTTTTGGGCAACTCCAGAAAATATGTACATGATTTGCGTCTGTTTGACCACATTGCCTCCAGCATGTTTGTTGCCTTAGAATTTGCTTGCTTTTTATGTTAGGCGTAATAAAGAAACAAATCAAATTTTTCCAATTAAATTCTCTCCAATTTTGTGAATTAGTGGATGTCTGTAGTGTTACACACATATGCCATTCTTCTTCTGAGATTGTGATGTTCAATTCATTTTCCCACTTAAACTATACATAAAATGTAGTTTTAGCTTGACATTCCATTAAACTATGATAAAGTTTAGAAATAATCCATAATGTTTTTTGATGATACGCACTAACTATCACTGGATTCTTTTCTTCTAGTGCCTCCCTTTCTATTTAATTTTGTTTTAGAATAATGCAATCTATGTACTATTTTAAATTGTATTAAAGAATGTCTGGCGTTTAACGAACATTGATGTATATGTTGTAAACTTTCATCCCAAATATCTTTCGTTATGGGTTGAACTAATTATATGGAGTCAATTATAAAAGATGAAATAGCCACACATTTGGATTGCAGTAACAGGATTGGTCCGAGTCAGCATGGATTTACGAAGGAGAAATCATGCTTGACTAATCTTCTGGAATTTTTTGAAGATGTAACTAGGAAAATGGACAAAGGAGAGCCAGTGGATGTAGTGTACCTGGACTTTCAGAAATAATTTGATACGGTCCCGCATAGGAAATTAGTGGGCAAAATTAGGGCACAAGGTATTGGGGGTAGAGTCCTGACATGGATAGAGAATTGATTGGCAGACAGGAAACAAAGTAGGGATTAATGGGTCCCTTTCAGAATGGCAGGCAGTGATTAGTGGAGTACAGTCAGGCGATATGGGGAGAAGGCAGGAAAGGGGTACTGATTGGGGATGATCAGCCATGATCACATCGAATGGCGGTGCTGGCTCGAAGGGCCAAATGGCCTACTCCTGCACCTATTGTCTATGTCTATAGATCAGGTCCTCGGGTCTGGGAAACATGTTCGTAAATCTTCTCTACACCCTTTCCAGCTCATTCAAGATGGTGGCAGCAGCGAATGGTGAAAAACGACATGAGAGGGGTTGCTTTCTCATCTCCCGCGCCCTCTGAGGCTCTGAAGGTGATCCGAGGTTGGTGGTGGGAGACGCCCCGGGACACAGAGGCTGAGCGGTGGCCATCTGAGTTGTGTGACAGACCAGTGTCAAGATCGAGGCATTGGTGGTGGTCTGCAGGAGGCCCTGAAGCAGCTCAATTAGATCAGGCGCCACTACAAGTGGACAAGCGGGCAGAACAGGAGTGGCGTGCAGCGACACAGAGTGGTCGATCTGCGGTAGAAAACATTGAAGCAATGGCCCCTGCAACTCCGACCCATCAGCAAAACAGGCCTTTGTGTCCAAGTTAAGAGTAACATTTTTAACAAATCTGAACTTGAAGGGTACAAGATAGCGTTGGAAGCATAGTGACTCTTGCATACTGCTGCAGTGTAATCTACTGTCTTACACACTTGTGCTTACGCAAGATTGTGCCTAATGCATAGTAAGATTGTTACTGAACGCTATGCAGAAATGTTCACTGTACCTATGTACATATGACAATTTAGTACCATCAAACCTTTGAGTCTTTTACCCAGAGTAGTAGAATCAAGAATCAGATGGCATAGGTTTTCGGTGAGAGGATAAAAAGATTTAATAGGAATCTGAGGGGCAACTTTTTCCATAGAGGATGGTGGGTATGTGGAACGAGCTGCCAGACGGTCAGTATGGACGAGAAGGGCCTGTTTCTATGCTGTACGTTCTATGACTTGTGCCAGTGATAGGAAGCCATTTTAAACTTTCGATCTGTGTTTCAGACTCCTGTCCCTCGCTCTCCAGCCCCTCACCTTTCACTAAAATGTCATTCCACACCTTTTGGTCGTCTTTACAATTATCAAACATGTAGCTGGAGAGAAGACTATTCTATTTGCAAGAGAGACCGCAACAAGGGGCCATCGATCTGTCACTGATAATCCAAACTAGTAATTCAACAGTGTTTAACTTTCATCTGTACTGACAATGGTTAAATGAAACATAGAAACATAGAAACATAGAAATTAGGTGCAGGAATAGGCCATTCGGCCCTTCGAGCCTGCACCGCCATTCAATATGATCATGGCTGATCATCCAACTCAGTATCCCGTACCTGCCTTCTCTCCATACCCTCTGATCCCCTTAGCCACAAGGGCCACATCTAACTCCCTCTTAAATATATCCAATGAACTGGCCTCAACTACCCTCTGTGGCAGAGAATTCCAGAGACCCACCACTCTCTGTGTGAAAAAATTCCTTCTCATCTCGGTCCTAAAGGATTTCCCCCTTATCCTTAAGCTGTGACCCCTTGTCCTGGACGTCCCCAACATCGGGAACAATCTTCCTGCATCTAGCCTGTCCAACCCCTTAAGAATCTTGTAAGTTTCTATAAGATCCCCTCTCAATCTCCTAAATTCTAGAGAGTATAAACCGAGTCTATGCAGTCTTTGTTCATAAGACAGTCCTGACATCCCAGGAATCAGTCTGGTGAACCTTCGCTGCACTCCCTCTATGGCAATAATGTCCTTCCCAATAATGAAATTCTTACTTGCTGCAGCATTACAGGCCCATTAATGCAATAACACAACAAATAAATGCAATAATCAATATAATAAATCAATCATCAGCAATAAGAGGTAACAACCATTATAGTGCAAAATCGAAATCCATCATGCAACCAACACAAAGTAGATCATAATTGCTGAGGGATTAGCGAGTGTTGTGCAGGATTCAAGAGCCTGATTGTTACTGATGATTGTCCAGGGTGCAGTTCTTCATACTAAATACAGAAGAACAGGGAACCCACTTGCTCTTAAAGGCCATTCTCCATCCCACCAGTTACATGCTTCATTAGATTGGATGCATGCAACTTTTTTGTTCACTGGCATAGACGTTAACGCTAGCGACTGCTCAGTTGAAATACCACCTTGAATATTGCTGCAGACTGGGAATCAGTGGAACAAAGTGTTGGATATCAAACCACAAGAGCCCCACCCCGGTGCTCACCTGCAGTGGTTCATGCTGTCTTTGCTTTGTGCCCAGAGCCAGTGAATGGGTGCCTGATATTGTTGAGCAAGAGCTGCAATTCAGAAACATGACAATGTAAAAGTGAGTAAATGTCCATGTCGACAAAAAAATTGTCTAATTCCTCATAAAATATAACTAAGCACTTTTCCTATTTTGGATCCAGTATCAAGGGAAAGAAGGGGATACCAAAAGGCTTGGATAGAGTGGATGTGGAGAGGATGTTTCCAATAGTGGGAGAGTCTAGGACTGGAGGTCCTAGCCTCAGAATTAAAGAACGTTCCTTTAAGAAGGAGATGAAGAGGAATTTCTTTAGTCAGAGGGTGGTGAATCTGTGGAATTCTTTGCCACAGAAGGCTGTGGAGCCCATCAACGGATATTTTAAGGAGGAGATAGATAGATTCTTGATTAGTATGGCTGTCAGAGGTTATGGAGAGAAGCAAGAGATGGGGTTAGGAGAGAGAGATAGATCGGCCATGATTGAATGGTGGAGTCGACGATGGGCTGAATGGCCTAATTGTGCTCCTACCCCTTATGGCCTTATGCAGTTTCTCCCACACAAACACTTCAAACCTGCATGTAGAATCACTGAAAATTTATGGTAAGAGCGAGACAATTCTGCCATGTCCACACCATGTCTCACTAGGGAAAACACTACAAGTCAAATCAAGTGAAGCCAAGTATTATTCGTCACTTGCACATAAAGTGCAGTGAAATTAATCTGCCAGCAGCGGTACAATAAAAAAGAACACACCATACACAATAAATATTTAACACAAACATCCACCACAGCACCACTGCTGGGGGCAGGGGAAATTGCAAATATCAAAGTCCTCACAATTTTTGCCCTTAGTTCTTCTAATAGGCTGCGATACATTTTATCTCAGTGTGGTGACTCATCTGTATCCAGAGATTCTAAACCTTTTAATACCGCCGTTTTACTATGTTAATCCTTTCCAATATTTCTCACTCATTTACATCAATCTTTCAATCTTATTTTGTTTAGTGGCAAAGTATTAATTTGCAACCTTACCCAAATCATGTGCCACTGTGGATGGATGGTGTTTGGTTCCAAAGAACCTAAGTCTTTTTCTTTGTTGACATATTTTTAACATACTTATATAACATCTTTGCTTCCCTATTTTACGTTACTGGCAACATGTTATCACACTCTCTCTGTGCTTTCCTAACTTCCCTCTAATTTCACCCTGGCATGTTCTACATTTCTTCAAATTGCCTCTTGACGCTCTCTCATCCTCAACACCATGTTGCCCATTGAATACCTCCTGTTTGGTTATGGAACATGTTTAAGTTAAACCCACTGAACCTCCTCCTTGACCGTCTCCACTGCTCTGACGTGCATTCACTTTAAGGTCACTGTTTCCTGCCCATTTGTGCACCAACGTTTCTCAGCCCAGTAAATACCTCAGCTCAATTCAACACCTTCCCTCTGATTTTATCTTTAAATAATGTTGGCAAATCTGAGATTACCCCCTTCTTGGATGTTCCTAGCTCTCCCTCAGTTCCTCCTCATACCGTTCTCCTTAAGTAGGTATGTTACAAAACTTACCTTCAGCGGTGCTGCAGTTCTGCCGCTGGCCGTGTGCGCAACTTTGGCGTCTTTAAGGGGGGGGGGGGCGGGGTTAAAATGCGGTTTTCCCCTTGCCACCGGAATTATATTTTGTCGGAGTGCGAGCTATTTCTGGAGATTCGTACCGACTGCCGGCAAGTTAAATTTTTTTTTAATTGCCCGACTATTTCAGCTGCAGTAAAATAAAAATTAGCTCCTAATGCCGTGAACGCCGACAATGGGGACCGATTTTACGTAGGGGACAGGTACGTGAAAGCTGTTTATTTTTTCATATAAACCTGCTTGTTTAGGCGACTTTAATCAATATTTCATGTTGCGAAACTGTGATTTATTCCCCATATGAACTGGCAGAATTTTTCCTGCCGATATTGGGTTTAAATTCACCGCATCCGCAACGTTCCAATCCATCGCGTTCCAGAAAATCCCACTCACAAGCTGTTTAAAATGCCCATTAATTTATGGACATTACACACTAAATTCCTTCAATTTGGCCTATAAATTCATAACAATGAGATTAAAAAATCATGCTATAATCATGAATTCTTGTGTGAATGTTATTTGGACACTTAGGCTTTAAAAAAAATGTTAATATTTTCTTAAGAAATGGATAGATGTTTAGATCTAGTAATTGAATTTTGTAATTAGCTACAATTGGGTAATTAACTAATTATATGCTTTAATTTCAGGTCATCCAAGTAAGATTGTTTCATATTAGTTTCAGAATGCTTCAATCTATAATAACTGAATATTTTATTTCAGTTCTCTTAATTATTAAGAAAGTTATGAGCTTTTGACTGTCCTCGATCACAGCTTTTGTGTTAAGTTAATGGAAAGGCAATAGGGAACAAGATGCTAATTTCCGAGAATGAAAATGGGCCATAACCTTTTTAATACTGAAGATATGAAAGTGAATTAGGTGTCAAATTCCCCTAATTTTGTATGCTTTATCTGATGGGATAAATTGCAAACTTGATTTTTTAAATCTAAACATGTTGTAACATTGCTACCTTAAGCCCTCTTCGCTCACGACACTGCCCCTCAGCCCAGCCTCCCTCCCCTTCAGGTACCATCCACCTCTTCCATTCACTCTCTCCTCACTTCCCTTCACAACTTTGCAACCCAGATCCTCCTCCATCCTCGACACAGACCCTCCTCCTCCCCGGAAAGTGACGCACGCGCAGCGCGTCCCCGCGACCGGCCAGGGACACACTGCGCCGGCGCACCGCTGCCGTCCGGAGACACTGCGCCTGCGCGCCGCTGCCGTCTGGACACACTCCGCCGTCCGGGGAGACACTGCGCCGGCGCACCGGTGCGGGCCGGAGACACACTGCGCCGGCGAGCCGCTGCCGTCCGCCGGAGCCGCTCTGCGCGCGCGCTACTTTTCCAACCGTCACCGCGCGCGGGCGACGCTTCCGGCTCCGCGCGCGGGAGGGAGGGGGAGCGCGTGCGCGGGCGGTTGTCATAGATACATGGACAATAGGAGCAGGAGGAGACCGTTCGGCCCTTCAACGTCATCACGGCTGATCATCCCCAATCAGTGCCCAGTCCACGCCTGCTCCACAACCTGTGATTCTCTTATCTCCATGAGCGAAATCCAACTCTCTATGCGAGTTCGGTACCATGACTGCGCATGCCCAGGTCAAAGGTCACTATGCATAAACAACCCTGGGAAGCAGTGGACCTTTTCTGTTTAAGAAGGGACTGCAGATGCTGGAAAATTGAAGGTGGAGAAACATGCTGGAAAAATTCAGCAGGTGAGACAGCACCTATTGAGCGAAAGAAATAGGCAACGTTTCGGGTCAAAACCCTTCTTCAGACCTTCATTTCTTCCGTTTTTTCCAGCTTTGATTCTTCTTGGTAAGAAAATGCTGTTTTCAAACTATGAAATAGTTTATTTATTGTTCCTTTGTTAAAAACTAAGATTATTTAGTCGTTCTTATTTCTTTCTGCTTTGGTGAATGAGCGAGAACATGCTCATCCGTGGTCGGTGTCGAGCCCTGGTCTGTTGAGTTGCTGCTGGGCTGTCCCCATCCCCGTCCCTTCCCGGGTGTCCAGTACCTGTCCAGGGGTGACCGGAGGTCGGGCTGGGCCAGGCTTGCAGCTGGCACAGGCAGGAGGCTGAGTTGCTGCAGAGCTTTGTGTGTCTGGCTGGTGATCAGCTTTTGCCGGCGCCGGGTTGTTGGCTAGTGGTCCCCGGCCCGTTGGGGAGCAGGGTTGGGCTGGAGTTGGCGCTTCTTATCTGCTGATGGCCTGGGGCCACTGGGGTCATTGGTCCGGGGCTGTCGGTTGGCCCGGCAGGAGTTGAGCTGGGGTTGACTGAAGAATTACATTGCCTTTCACTATTCTGCTAAATTTAAGGCAATGGAATTGTTCTCTGAGTTGAGAAGTTCTGAGGGGAAGTGAGGAGAGTCTGAATGGAGGAGGGATGGAGGAGAGTCCGAGGGGAAGAAAGTTTAGTTTAGAGATACAGCGGGGGAACAGACCCTTTGCACCACCAAGTCAGCAACAACCAGCGATCCATGCACATTAATACTATCCTACACTGACTTTCAGAGAGCTCCCCCTCCCCTCACCACACTCACCATCAACAACACCACAGTCACATCTGTGGAGTATTTTAAATTCCTGGGAACCATCATCTCCAAGGACCTTAAATGGGGGGCTGCCATCGACTCCACAGTCGTAAAGGCACAACAGAGGATGTACTTACTGCGACAGCTGAGGAGGCACAATCTGCCACAGGCAATGATGGTCCAATTCTATATGGCCATCGTAGAGTTTGTCCTCACCTTCTCCATCATGGTCTGGTTTGGCTCAGCCGCCAAGCACGACATCCGGAGGCTGCAACGAATCATCTGATCAGCTGAGAAGTTTATTGGCTGCAACCTTCCCTCCATTGATGAACTGTACACTGCAAGGACCAGGAAGCAAGCGGGTAAGATCATCTCTGACCCCTCTCACCCTGGCCACAAACTATTTGAATCACTTCCCTCTGGAAGGCGACTCCAGACTGTCAAAGTGGCCACAGTCAGACATAAAAACAGCTTTTTTCCACGAGCAGTAGCTCTATCAATAATCAAAAATCTGTAGCCTCCTTTTGCTCTGGTATTTTATTTAATTCACATGTTTAATCAATAATGTTTTATTATAAATATTTAATGTTTTATGTATCATTCCTAACTGTCACTGTATGTCATGTTGTCACTTGCAGGCGGAGCACCAAGCACATTCCTTGTGTATATGTGGATACTTTGCCAATAAACTTATTAATTCATTCACTAGGGACAATTTACACATACACCATGCCAATCAATGTACATACTTGTACGTCTTTGGAGTGTGGGAGGAAACCGAAGATCTCAGAGAAAACCCACACAGGTCATGGGAAGGACATAAAACTTCGTACAGATCGAACCCGGGTCTCCGGCTCTGCAAGCACTGTAAGGCGGACCTGTACCACTGCACAACCGTGGCCTCTGAAGGAGGCTTTGATGTGGAGAGAGGAGGGTCTCTGCTTGAGGGGGACAGAGGGAGGGTGTGAGTTGTGAGAGGAGGTGGGTCTGAGTTGTGATGGATTGAGGGGAGGAGGGTCAGAGTTTAGAGGGACTGAGGGTGGAGGGTCTGAGTTGCGAGGGACCGGTTGTGAAGGGTCACACCTCAAAACAAAATGTCCTTAAATAGAATCCTAAATTTCCTGGAATTTGGTGGTATTTCACGGCCTGGTAAGCCTTCCCCAACTGCGCATGCGCAGGGAGACGGCATCATTTTGCGTCCCTTCCGCACCGCCGGCGCCATTTAAAATTGTGACGCAGCTGATGGGCCTCCCCCAACTGCGCAGGCGCGGATGGTCGTAAATATACATACTTTATTTACCCAAATCATCCCTCGAGCCGCATTGGACCCCTTCGCTTCTTCCCGCACGTGCGCAGTTGTGGAAGGCTTGCCGGGAGTGTGGGCCGGGAAATTCCCCAACATTTGCCGAAATTATTTCATTTCCCTATAATTACCGGGAGACAACCAGAATTTCCCGAATATCGGGTAATTTCCTTCAAAGTAGAAACACAGGTCTGAGTTGAGATGTTCTGAAGGGAAGTGAGGAGAGGATTGGAGGTGATGCAGGGAGGGAGTCTGAGGGGGAGGAAGAGCCTATGAGGGGAAGAGAGGCAGGCCACTTGGCAGATTTTGAGTGAGGAGGGCTGAAGGAGATGAGGATTTAGGCGAGAGAAGGGTCTGAGTTGTGAGCGGCTGAGATGTGGAGGGTCTGTGTTTTGAGGGGATGAGGGTCTGAGCTGTGAGGGTAGAGGGTCTGTGTTGAGATGTTCAGACGGGAAGTGAGGGGAGTCTGGAGAGGAGGAGGGAGTGAGGGGCGGGGGGAGAGTCTGAGGAAAAGGGAGGAGGCTATGATGGGGCGAGAGGAGGGCATGTTTTGAGTGAGGAGGGCTTAAGGCGGGATGAGGATCTGGGTGAGAGGAGGGTCTGAGGGTGCTAGGAGGGGTGGGGAAGAAACTGGGGGAAAGGGAGGAACATCTGGGGGGGGGGGCGCCATAGTTCCGGGTAAAGACAGAAATTGGAGGGAAAATCCTGAATTCAGCTAAGGTATTTAACGGACTGAGAAACGATTGTGCAAACGTAGGCAGGAAACCGAGCTGAAAATGAATCCATTTCAAAGTCGTGGGAGACTGTTAAAGAGAAGGATAAGTGGGTTCAGGATAAATGTGTTTCCGAGAAGAAACAAGAGACACATAATGGGTGACAAGGTGTATAGAAGGTGAGAGGACACAAAGTGTCTGCCAGACACAGAAGTCAACGATGTAGAGAGCCTAAAGGAATGTAAACCATATTAGGGTGAAATTAGAGGGAAGTTAGGAAAGCTCCCGCCGACTACCCCTTGCTCCCTCCTCATCGCTCCTCCCACATTGTGTGGTGATCCTGCTACACTGCATCTCCCACAGTACAGAATTCCATCCTTACTGCCCCCCCCCCCCCCCGTGCGGTACCACGCTCCCTCACCAGCCCCTCCTCTGGCACTAATGGATATAGTGGATGCGGAGAGGATGTTTCCACTCGTGGAAGAATCAAGCCTCAGATGGAGGTCAAGTCAATTGGTATTTTGAAGGCAGTGATAGATTCTCGATTAGTACAGGTGTCAGACGTTATGGGGAGAAGGCAGGAGAATGAGGTGAGGAGGGAGAGATAGATCAGCCATGATTGAATGGCAAAGTAGACTTGAGGGGCTGAATGGCCTAATTCTGCTCCTATCACTTGTGACAACAGTCCTTCCTCACTGTCCCTCGCTTGATGTGGTGATTGCAGGTGAGCATCAATGTTGAGGTCAGGGGACCCCATCTGTTGATGTTGTGGGGATCCCATCTGTTGATGTTGTGGGGACCCATCTGTTGATTTTGTGGGGGGTCTGTTGATTTTGTGGGGACCCATCTGTTGAAGTCATGGGGTCCAATCTGTTGAAGTCATGGGGTCCAATCTGTTGATGTTGTGGGGACCCATCTGTTGAAGTCATGGGGTCCAATCTGTTGAAGTCATGGGGTCCAATCTGTTGAAGTCATGGGGTCCAATCTGTTGAGGTCAGGGGGCCCCATCTGTTGAGGTCAGGGGGCCCCATCTGTTGAGGTCAGGGGGCCCCATCTGTTGAGGTCAGGGGGCCCCATCTGTTGAGGTCAGGGGGCCCCATCTGTTGAGGTCAGAGGTCCCATCTATTGTCATGGGGCCCCATCTGTTGAGGTCAGAGGTCCCATCTATTGTCATGGGGCCCCATCTGTTGAGGTCAGGGGGCCCATATGTTGAGGTCAGGGGGTCCCATCTGTTGAGGTTGTGGGGGACCATCTGTTGAGGTCAGGGGCCCCATATGTTGAGGTCAGGGGGTCCCATCTGTTGAGGTTGTGGGGGCCCATGTGTTGAGGTCATGGGGTCCCATTTGTTGAGGTCATAGGCTGCATTGTTGAGGTTCAGGGGGCCCATTTGTTGAGGTCATGGGGCCCCATTGGTGAGGTGACCGGGCAAACCCCTGCCCGCAGTTGGGTCGACGACATCACCGAAGCAAGATGTGCGGCCACTCGTCCCTGCTGTTGACAATGGGCCTGTTGACCCTACTCTGCGGTTTGCCCCGGTTCCTGAGGCAGGACAACGGGGGCGAGGCCGATTGCTCAGGTTCGGCCCCCTGCTCCTTGGCTTTCCTGTCTCACAACCCGCTCAGCCTGCCCTGCCCGACGGCGTCTGAAGCAGAGGAAGGCACGGTTTACTGGCAGTATCTCGACCTCAAGCAACCTCATGCCGAGCCCCGCACCTTCGCCGGACCCCAAGGCCTGCGAGCGAACCGTGGCCCGCTGGGTAAGCTGGGCAGCCGCTCCACCCTGCGGGGCGGCTCCTTGATTTTATCCCAGGCCCAGACATCTGAATCGGGGCTGTACATCTGCAGGTCGGGCTCCACCACCCTGGCCGCTTACCGGGTGGATGTGCAGGACTCGTCGCTGCTTCACGTCTCCCACCGGGGCTTGGGCCAGTCCACGCTGGTGAACCGGAGCCTCAGACTATCCCCGGGCTCCGTGCCGGGCTCAGGGTGCACCGTCTGGCTCCACACCCGCTGGGGACCCTGGCAGGACTGCGACCGATGCGGGGCGGTGGGAGAACGGAAAAGGGTGGGCTTCTGTTATGCCACGTTGGGGGGAGTGGACGAAGAGGAGGAAGGTGATACCTTGCCCTGCGGCTTGATGGAGTACCACTTGGGACAAGCCTTGCCCCGGCGCAGCGCTGAGCTGCAACTTGAGACCTGCCGGCGGGCGTGCGAGCGGGAGGTGGGGAGCGCAGACACCTTGGAGATGGCTGGCGCCGAGGATTGGTGGCGGTGGAGTCAAGGGACGGCGTTGGACGGGCTGGAGCCTCGCTCGCTGCTGATGGAGTTTGTGCTTCTCCACGTACGCGAGGATGTCCGTTTGACCTGCCCGGGCGCCTCGGTGTACACGCCCGCCTCCTGGCAGCGCGGCTCCACCCCCATCACCCGGCTGGAGCTGCTGCGGGCCGAAGGCAGCAACGGGAACCACTGGCTGGACGACGAGACGGGCGGAGGGGTCTACCACATCAACAGGGTGCAGCCATCCGACCGGGGTGTCTACCGCTGCTGGGTGGGAGGGCGGAAGGTCGCCACCTTCCACCTTGCGCTGCACAAGCCGCCGCCCAACCTCCGGCGCATCGCCCGGCTGCTGGTCTGCGGCCCCAAAATCTTGGTCACCTCCTGCGCCCTGGTGTTTGTCATCATCGCGCTGGCCGAGATGCTGCGCAGCATTTGGTGCGAGTAACCGTAATTCCACCTCTCGCCCCCACTGGCCCTAACCGCCCACCCCCGGATAAAGGAGAAGGAGTGGCTGTTTGTTGAGCAACTCTTACGTTGGGTGCATTGAGACCCTGCGCCTGTGCAGGTGGATGACACCGGGAGAAGCAGGAGGCTGAACTGAGTTGCACTGGAGCGACTGCAAAGCATCGCGGGGGACCAGGCTGCACTGGCACCACTTGCACTCGGGAGAAACAGGACACGCGGTGCAGCTCGGCTTCATCGGAAGGCGCAGACATGGAGCTGGACTGCGTCGGCCCAACTGGGTAGCACTGGGACAGGCCCAGCTACATTGCAGGGTGCCACATTGTATTGACGCAGGTGGACTACCTTGGGAAATATATACATTTCAAGCATTGGAGAGGAAGGACGAACGACGTCGGCGTTGCATTGGCGTTCTTCACATTTGGTGCACCGCCATTATCACCAATGGACTGATTATCGCTACTGAGCTGCGCTGGCGACACTTGCCAATGAGCTGCATTTGTGCGCTTTCTGTGTCTTCGATTTTACCAGCATCTGCAGTTCTTTCTTACACATTTGTACCACGTTGCAAAGGCAACCAAGAAGTCGCGACTTTTGTATTATGTAAGAGAAAAATATCGATCCTGTAATTAACACATCAATCTATCTCACCTTTGTACTTCCTGAGTTGTCATATTTTTGATGTATAAATGTCCTGCTGTGCCGACTTAACAATATACAATAAGGATAAGTAGGTCATTCGGCCCTTCGAGCCATCACTGTGATCATGGCGGATCATCCACAATCAGTACCCCGTTCCTGCCTTCCCCCATATCCCTTGACTCCGCTATCTAACTCTCTCTTGAAAGCATCCAGATAATTGGCCTCCACTATCGTCTGAGGCAGAAGATTCCACGATTCACAACTCTCTGGGTGAAAATATTTTTGCTCGTCTTCGTTCGAAATGGCGTA
This sequence comes from Raja brachyura, assembly GCA_963514005.1. Next base: position 454,574 of record CAUPSL010000006.1, on the reverse strand, counting down.
CCGCTTCTTCGCAAACTGTGGCCCCCAACATCGGGAATATGTTTACTGCAACCTTGATGTTGTAATTAAATACAAAATCCAAATTGCCTTTATTGTCATTCAAACAAACAGAGGTGTGAACGCATTTTTTTTCCCCTGCAGTCAATAGAAAATAGATGCAGGAGTAGGCCATTCGGCCCTTCGAGCTAGCACTACCATTCAATGTGATCATGGCAAATGAGGAAAACATTTTTCACACAGAGAACGGTGAGTCTCTGGAATTCTCCGCCACAGAAGGTGGTTGAGGCCAGTTCATTGGCTAAGAGAGAGTTAGATGTGGCGCTCATGGCTAAAGGGATCAAGGGGTATGGAGAGAAGGCAGGTACAGGATACTGAGTTAGATGAGCAGCCATGATCATATTGAATGGTGGTGCAGGGCCGAATGGCCTACTCCTGCACCTATTTTCTATGTTTCTATGACAGAGGAACTGAAGGAAATCCACATTAGACAGGAAATGTTGGATAGACTGATGGGAATGAAGGCTGATAAATCCCCAGGGCCTGATGGTCTGCATCCCAGGGTACTTCAGGAAGTGGCTCTGGAAATCGTGGATGCATTCGTGATAATTTTCTAATGTTCTATAGACTCAGGATCAGTTCCTATGGATTGGAAGGTAGATAATGTTATCCCACTTTTTAAGAAAGGTGGGAGAGGGAAAACAGGGAATTATAGACCAGTTAGCTTGACATCGGTTGTGGGGAAGATGCTGGTCATTTATAAAAGATGCAATAGCCGAACATTTGGATAGCAGTAACAGGATCGGTCCAAGTCAGCATGGATTTACGAAGGGGAAATCATGCTTGACTAATCTTCTGAGAAGTGGGTGGTAGACAGGAAGAGTAGGGACTAACGGGTCCCTTTCAGAATGGTAGGCAGTGACTAGTGGAGTACCGCAAGGCTCCGTGCTGGGGCCGCAGCTATTTGCAATATACATCAATGATTTGGATGAAGGGATTACAAAGTAACATTAGCACATTTGCAGATGACACAAAGCTGGGTGGCAGTGTGAGCTGTGAGGAGGATGCTATGAGAATGCAGGGTGACTTGGACAGGTTGGGGGAGTGGGCAGACGCATGGCAGATGAAATTTAATGCTGATAAATGTGAGGTTATCTACTTTGATAGCAAAAACAGAAAGGCAGATTACTATCTAAATTACGTCAAGTTGGGAAAAGGAGAAGTACAACGGCATCTGGGGGTCCTTGTTCATCAATCTATGAAAGTAAGCATGCAGGTACAGCAGGCAGTGAAGAAAGCGAATGGCATGTGGGCCTTCATAACAAGAGGAATTGAATATAGGAGCAAAGATGCCCTTCTGCAGTTGTACAGAGCTCTAGTGAGACCACACCTGGAGTATTGTGTGCAGTTTTGGTCCCTTAATTTGAGGAAGGACATTCTTGCTATTGTAGCATAGGTTTACAAGGTTAATTCCCTGGATGACGGGATTGTCCTATGCTGAGAGAATGGAGCAGCTAGGCTTGTACACTCTGGAGTTTAGAAGGATGAGAGGGTATCTCATTGAAACATATAAGATTGTTAAGGGTTTGGAAACGCTAGAGGCAGGAAACATGTTCCCGATGTTGGGGGAGTCCAGAACCCGGGCCCACAGTTTAAGAATAAGGAGTAAGCCATTTAGAACGGAGACGAGGAAACACTTTTTCTCACAGAGAGTGGTGAGTCTGTGGAATTCTCTGCCTCAGAGGGCAGTGGAGGCAGGTTCTCTGGCTGCTTTCAAGAGAGAGCTAGATAGGGCACTTAAAAATAGCGGAGTCAGGGGATATGGGGAGAAGGCAGGAATGGGGTACTGATTGGGGATTTCCAGAGCCACTTCCTGAAGTACCCTGAGATGCAGACCATCAGGCCCTGGGGATTTATCAGCCTTCATTCCCATCAGTCTATCCAACATTTCCTGTCTAATGTGGATTTCCTTCAGTTCCTCTGTCATAGAAACATAGAAAATAGGTGCAGGAGTAGGCCATTCGGCCCTGCACCACCATTCAATATGATCATGGCTGCTCATCCAGCTCAGTATCCTGTAGCTGCCTTCTCTCCATACCCCTTGATCCCTTTAGCCATGAGGGCCACATCTAACTCTCTCTTAGCCAATGAACTGGCCTCAACCACCTTCTGTGGCGGAGAATTCCAGAGACTCACCGTTCTCTGTGTGAAAAATGTTTTCCTCATCTCGGTCCTAAAGGAATTCCCCATTAACCTTAGACAGTGACCCCTTGTTCTGGATCTCCCCAACATCAGGAACAATCTTCCTGCATCAGCCTGTCCAACCCCTTAAGAATTGTGTAAGTTTCTATAAGATCCCTCCTCAGTATTCTAATTTCTAGCGAGTACAAGCCAAGCCTATCCAGTCTTTCCTCATATGAAAGTCCTGACATCCCAGTAATCAGTCTGGTGAACCTTCTCTGCATCCCCTCTACGGCAAGAATGTCTTTCCTCAAATTTGGAGACAAAAACTGTACATAATAATCCAGGTGTGTTCTCACCAAAACCCTGTACAACCGCAGTAGAACCTCCCTGCTCCTATACTCAAATCCTTTCGCCATGAATGCTAACATACCATTAAATCTTCCAATGGCGAACCACTAGTACATCCTGGAGATATTAATGAGAGATTTTTGCAATATTATAAAAACTTATATTCAGTCAAAACAACAGAAAACCGGATAGGAATAGAAGCATTTAAAAAAAAATGTAATCTAAAAGGGTTGGATTTAGAAAATAGAGAATCACTAAATGCTGAAATAACAGCAAAAGAAATCGAAGAATCTATCAAATCATTAAAAAATGGTAAAACTCCGGGACCAGATGGTATTGGTTCGGAATTTTATAAAACATTCTATGATCCGATTGCACCACGTTTGAAGACACTTTATGAATACATTTATACCCAACAGAAATTACCAGAAACGTTAAATGAATCTATTATAACACTTATACCTAAAATAGATAAGGATCTGGATGATCCAGGATCATATACCGATCAAAAAATATTAACTAAAATACTAGCACAAAGACTAAGCACAGTGATCAATAAATTAATTCATCCGGATCAAACAGGATTTATACCAAAACGATATTCTTCATATAATCTGAGACGATTATTCAATATTATATATTCGAAAAGAGGTATTAATAAAGACCTAGTAATTATCTCGTTAGATGCGGAGAAAGCCTTTGACCAGGTGGAATGGTCTTATCTCTTTTCGGTCATGGAAACTTTTAAGTTGGGAGAGAAGTTTATAACATGGGTTAAATTATTATACGCTAATCCAACAGCTAGAATACTAACAAATTAAATGTTATCAACTAAGTTTAATTTATTCCGAAGCTGTAGACAAGGTTGTCCCTTATCTCCACTATTGTTCGCACTCGCAATTGAACCATTGGCTCATGTAAGCGTGAGATTACATCCTGAAATATATGGGTATCAAACCAGAGAAACTGAAAATAAAATCTTATATGCAGATGATGTATTACTTTATATTACAAAACCGGAAATTAGTATTTCAAATTTATTAAATTTAATAACTGAATTTGGCTCGTTCTCAGGATTAATTGGAACAAAAGTGAACTTATGCCAATAATGGTAAGTAACCTACATATATTACAACAATTTCCTTTTAAGATAGCAAAAGAAAAAATCAAATATCTTGGACTTTACGTAAAAAAAATATATTCTTTATTTAAATATAATTTCCCACCCTTACTGAATAAATTACATAAGAATATCTTATATTGGAAAACATTACCTATTTCAATGTTAGGTAGAATTAATGCAATAAAAATGATTTTTCTTCCGCAAATACTATATCTTTTCCAATTTATATCGATATACCTTCCCAAAAATTTGTTTAAGAAGGTTGACTCTATAGTCACCAACTTTATCTGGGATTATAAGAGCCATAGAATAAATAAAAAACATTTATGTAAATCAAAAATAAATGGAGGTCTAGCACTGCCAAATGTTATGTTTTATTACTGGGCAGTTAGTATTAAAAATATGATTTTTTGGCTGGATGAATTAGATAAACAACCAAATTGGTTAAAAATGGAAAAAGACCTTTTGAAATTAGCTCGATTTTATTTGCCAATACTAAACTAGGTAAGAAAACCTATAAAGAAAACCCTATAATAGAAAGTGGGTTACGTATCTGGAAACAACTAAAGAAAACATTAAAATTGGAATGTATACCACTAGCTCTCCCCATTGTAAACAATGTTATATTTAAACCTTCAATGATGGACAAAGGTTTTTTACAATGGAAAAATTATGGAATTAATAAGATGACGATCTCTACAGGGAAAACTCCTTTCTTTCGTTTCAAGAATTACAACAAATTTATGGATACATTCAAAAGATTACTTTAGATATTTACAAATTAGAGACTATGTAAAATCAAACACACAGGAATTTAGAAATAGAAAGGCAGAAATTTTAGATGAATGTCTAAATAAACACCCAAATACAGAAAAATTGATATCATATATTTATAATATTTTATTGGAAAATGACGTACCAATGACAGAAACATATAGGCAATCATGGGAAAACGAATTAGGTCAAATAATTAGACCAGAAATATGGGATGAAAGTTTACAACATATACACCACTGTTCGTTAAATGCTAGACACTCTTTGATACAATTTAAAGTATTACATAGATTGCATTATTCAAAATCAAAATTATATAGAATTTTTTCAAATATATCTGCCATTTGCGATAAATGTCAACACTTAGAAGCTAATTTAACGCACTCATTCACAAACTGTATAGAAATTACTAACTTTTGGACAACATTTTTAAGATCATTTTGAATGTTTTTAATACGGATTTTGTTCCTGACTCAAAATTAATAATATTAGGAGTATTAGAAACAGATCAATTAATAACAATGAATCAAAGAATTTTTATCGATTACAGTTTAATAATTGGGAAAAAATTAATATTGAAATTTTGGAAAGGTCCTACATCCCCCACAATCAAAATGTGGATCACTGGAATGTCGGAGACACTTCACCTGGAAAGATTAAGACTTGTCCTACTGGGCAAGTTGGATCAATTCAGAGGGATATGGTCTCCATTTATTGAATATTTAAAGGGTCAAAATGGCTCGGTGCGAGAACCTGACTAAAACCTGAATGAAGGAATAGATGAAGAATTACATATAATAATCCATGGATATATCTCCAATGATGTATAAACTGCTTAATACTTCATTCATCTTTTTGAATTTCTATTTTTACTTTATTTTTCTCTTTTATTTCCTACCTATATTAAAAATAAAAAATACATAGAAGTACAAATAAGAAATAATTGTTAATATTAATAATATTAAGAATGTATGTGACATGTATATTCTTTCTTTATTATGTACTTCTAATAAAGATATTTAACAAAAAATAACATACCATTTGCTTTCTTCACTGCCTGCCGCACCTTGCATGCCTACTTTCAATGATTGGTGTATCATGACTCCGAGGTCTCGTTGCATCTCCCCTTTTCCTAATTTGCCACCATTCAGATATAAGTCTACCCTCCTGTTTTTGCCACCTAAGTGGATAACTTCACATTTATCCACATTGTACTGCATCTGCAACGCATTTGCCCACGCACCCAGCCTATCCAAGTCACCTTACTAATCTCTTATGTGGGACCTTGTCGAAAGCCTTCTGAAAGTCTAGATATAACACATTCACTGGTTCTCCCTCATCCACTCTGCCACATAAGGTAGTTACATCCTAGAAAAATTCTATAAGATTCGTCAGACATGATTTACCTTTCATAAATCCATGCTGACTTTGTCCAATGATTTCAAAACTTTTCAAATGTACTGCTATCCCATCTTTAATAACTGGCAGTATCCCCACTACCGATGTTAGACTATCTGGTCTGTAATTCCCTGTTTTCTCTCTCCCTACTTATTTAAAACGTGGGGTTACATTAGCTACCCTCCAATCCTCAGGAACTACTCCAGAATCTAAGGAGTTTTGAGAAATTATCGATAATGCATCCACTATTTCTGTGGCTACTTCCTTGAGTACTCTGGGATGCAGACTATGTGGCCCTGGGGATTTATCGGCCTTTAATCACTTCAATTTACCCAACACCACTTCCCGGCTAACCTGGATTTCACTCAGTTCCTCCATGTTATTTGACCCCCGGTCCCCTGCTATTTCCGGCAGATTATTTATGTCTTCCGTAGTGAAGACAGAACCACAGTAGTTATTCAATTGCCCAATCCTCTTGCTTCTCGCTCATCTTTGCTGCGTTGTGCTCCTTTGCTTTAACTTTTATACTGTCCCTGACGTTCCTTGTCAGCCATAGTCGCCCTTTTCTCCCCTTGGAATATTTCTTCCTTCTAGGAATGAACAGATCCTGCACAATCTGTATTATTCCTAGAAATACCTGCCATTTTTGTTCCACTGTCATTCCTGCTAGTGATCTTTCCAGTCAACTTTGGCCAGCTCCTCCCTCATGGCCCCATAGTCCCCTTGATCCAACTGTAACACTGACACCTCTGATCTACCCTTCTTTCTCTCCAATTGTAGATTAAACCTAACCATGTTATGTTCACTTCCTCCCAATGGCTCATTAACCTCGAGGGCCTTTATCAAATCCGGTTCATTACATAACACTAAATCCAGAAATCCCTTCTCCCTGGTAGGCTCCAATTCAAGCTGTTCTAAGAATCCATCACTAAGGCACTCTACCAAGTCCCTTTCTTGGGGTCCAGTACCAACCTGATTTTCCCAGTCTACCTGCATGTTGAAATCTCCCATAGCAACCACAGCATTGCTTTTGCTACATGCCAATTTTAACTCCTGATTCAACTTGCACCCTATGTCCAGGCTACTGTTTGGGGCCCAGTAGATTAGTCCCATGTGGGTTTTTTTACCCTTACAATTCCTTAGTTCTATCCATACTGACTCCACATCTCCTGTTTCAATGTCACCCCTTGCAAGGGACTGAATTTAATTCCTCACCTACAGAGCAATCTCACCCCCTCTGCCCACCTTGTCTTTTCTTTTGGAGGTATACCCTTGAATATTCAGTTCCCAGCCCTGGCCCTCTTGCGGCCATGTCTCAGTAATACCCACAACATAATAGTCGCCAGTTTCTAACTGAGCCTCAAGCTGGTCCACTTTATTCCTTATACTTTGCGCATTCATATACAGCACTTTGACCTCCGTATTCACTTCCCCCTCGCACCGCTCGCAATTGGCCCTGACCTTCCTCTGTTATCCCTTTTCCAGCTTTCCTGCCCATTCATTGGAGAATATTTTGTAATTTTTCCTGCAGCCACTTCCCCTTCAACTCCATCTTTATACTCCCAATTTGTCAATGCCTCCCCCCACTATTTAGTTTAAACCCACATGTGTAGCACTAGCAAACCTGCCTGCCAGAATGTCAGTCCCCCTCCAGTTAAGGCCCTTTTGTACAGATCTCCCCTACCCCAGAAGAGATCTCAGTGGTCTATAAATCCTTGCTCCCTGCTCCAGCCCCTCAGCCACACATTCGTAAGTCATTACTGTAAAATAAAGATAACACACAATTAGCACCGTTTCACACAAACATCCATCACAGTGAATCTCCAAGCACCTCCTCACTGATGGAAGGCAAAAGTCTTATCTCTTCCCTGTTCCTTGTTCTTCTCCCAAGTCAAGGCGATCATGGCTCTTGATGTTAAAGCCCCAGGCGGGCGTTGGTAAGTCCCGCGGCCGCACCGGGTGATGTAAGGCTCTGTGACAGGTTCAAACCCCGCGATTCGGGGCAGATAAAGTTGCCGTTGCGGCAGATCACGAAAATCTGTCTCCCACCAGGGACCTGGAGCTCCCAATTTTACCGTCCACAGAGCCGGCAGCGGCAGCAGTCTCCGAGTCAGCCTGCTCCTTGATGGTGAGTCCGATGGTAGTGAGTAGGTGAGTACGCAGGCTCTGTGACTAGAGCCCTCAGGTCGATTCCGGTTGGAGGCCGCCAGCTCCATGATGTTAGGCCCCAGCAAAATGGAGACACAACAAGGAAAAGGTCGTGTCTCCATTCAAGGAAGAAATTTAAAAGTTTTAAAGTCCCCCCCCCACCCACATATACACATCTAAAAATAAACTGAAAACATACTCTAACAAGACAAAAAAAAGGGGAAAAAAGACAGAAGGACTGCAGGTCACAGCTTTTGGTGTTGTGATCACAGCCTTTAACTGAGACACTTCTCCCCTTGTGCAAGTAAAATAAACTGTCTGCTGATGATTAATCATAAGAGTTCTTGACTCTTATTAACTTAATAAGAGTCAATAACTCTTATGATTAATCATCAGCAGACAAAGTCAAACCCTTAATAATTAAGAGTTTGACTTTGTCAGTTCCCATGTGATCTGACCTTCCAGAGTAGCCTCGCAAGGCAAACCTAATGCAAACCCTTGCAGAAGTCCATATAGACAACATCTAAGGTTTGCATCCATGGCCGATTTGGTTACTTTTTCAAATAACAATCAAATATGCAAGGCACAATCGCGCATGGCAACAACAATACTGACGTTCGACCCATCCACATTTACGTCCATGTCATATTTATATATATCACAAACTCAGAGAAAACCCACACATGTCACGGGGAGAACGTACAGTCAAGCACCCGTAGTCAGGATCGAACCAGTGTCTCTAGTGCCGTGAGGCAGCAGCTCTACCACTACTCCATTCTGCCACTCAATTACTTTCATGAACGTCACAGAATTAGGCCATTCAGCCCATCAAATCTACTTCTTCATTCAATCATAGCTGATCTATCTCTCCCTCCTAACTTCTCCTGCCTTCTCCCCATAACCCCTGACACTCTTACTAATCAAGAATCTATCTATATCCACCTTGATGGCCTCCCCAGCCATCTGTTGTAAAGAAATCCACATATTCACCACCGTATAAGTAAAGATATTCCTCCTCATCTCCTTAAAGGAACTTCCTTTAATTCTGAGGCTGTGACCTCCAGTCCCAGACTCTCCCACTAGTGGAAACATCCTCTCCACATCCCTCTATCCAAGACTTTCACTTTATGTTAAGTTTCAATGAGGTCACCCTTATCCTCCAGTGAGTACAGGCCCAGAGACGTCAAACGCTCATCATATGTTAACCAACTCATTCCTGGGATCATTCTTGTGAACTTGCTCTAGATCCTCTCCAATACTAGCGCATCCTTCCTCAGATATGGTGCCCAAAATTTCTCACAATACTCCAAATGCGGCCTGACCAGTGCTTTAAAGCGCCTCAGCGTTCCATCCTTGTTATTGTACTCTATCCCACTTGAACCATATAACCATATAAGAAAGAAATGGTTGAAATAAATGATAGCATAGTGTTTGCCTTCTTTGGGTGCAAATTGCAAGGTCATAGTCTGAAGAAGAGTCTCGATCCATAACATCAGCTATTCCTCTTCTCCAGAAATACTGTTCGGACCCGCTGAGTTACTCTAGCTTTTTCTGTCTCGCTCCGGTTTAAACCAGCATCTGCAGTTCCTTCCTCCACAGTACTTCTGTGTATTGGTTGGCAAAACATCAAACCAATTGTAAGAAAAAACACAAATGCTGGAGGAAGTCAGTGGGTCGGGCAGCATCTGTGCAGGGAATGGACAGATTCCGTCTTGAGCGAAATGTTTCACCTCACACATGCTGTGTAATCCCAGATAATTCCATTGACTTCACTCACACCTCACGCTGCCTCGGCAAGGCCAGCAGCATAATCAAGGACGCCGCACCCCTGTCATACCCTCTTCTCCCCTCACCCATCAGGCCAAAGGTGCAGAAGTGTGAAAACGCACACCTCCAGATTCAGGGACTGTGTCTTCCCACCTGTTAGCAGGCAACTGAACCCCCAACCACAAATAGAGAGCGGTGCTGAACTACTATCTCCCTCAACGGTGACCTTCTGATTATCTTTGATTAGGTTTTACTTGCTTTCTATATGCACAAAAGTATTTGCATTATTCCCTTTATCCTGCTGCTGTCAACAAAATAGAGAGAGTACAGAGGAGGTTTACTAAAATGTTGCCTGGGTTCCAGCAACTAAGGTATAGAGCAAGGTTGAACAAGTTAGGTCTTTATTCTTTGGAGCGCAGAAGGTTAAGGGGGAACTTGATTGAGGTCTTTAAAATGATGAAAGGGATAGACAGAGTTGACGTGGATAAGCTTTTCCCATTGAGGGTAGGGAAGATTCAAACAAGAGGGCATGACATGAGAATTAAGGGACAGAAGTTTAGGGGTAACATGAGTGGGAACTTCTTTACTCAGAGAGTGGTGGCTGTGTGGAATGATCTTCCAGCAGAAGTGGTGGAGGCAGGATCGATTTTAACATTTAAAAGTAAAGTGGATAGGTATATGGACGGGAAGGGAATGGAGGGTATGGTCTGAGTGCAGGTAGATGGGACTAGGGGAAAATAAAAGGTCAGCACGGAGTGGAATGGCCGAGAGGGCCTGTTTCCGTGCTGTAATTGTTATATGGTTATATGGTGTACACCGTGGACGGCCGGATGGTAATCATATAAACCATATAACCATATAACAATTACAGTACGGAAATAGGCCTTCTCGGCCCTTCCAGTCCGTGCCGACCATTTATTTTCCCCATGTCCCATCTACCTGCACTCAGACCATACCCCTCCATTCCCTTCCCGTCCATATACCTATCCACTTTACTTTTAAATGTTAAAATCGGTCCTGCCTCCACCACTTCTGCAGGAAGATCATTCCACACAGCCACCACTCTCTGAGTAAAGAAGTTCCCCCTCATGTTACCCCTAAACTTCTGTCCCTTAATTCTCATGTCATGCCCTCTTGTTTGAATCTTTCCTACCCTCAATGGGAAAAGCTTATCCACGTCAATTCTGCCTATCCCTTTCATCATTTTAAAGACCTCCATCAAGTCCCCCCTTAACCTTCTGCGCTCCAAAGAATAAAGACCTAATCATGCATAGTCTTTCTGCTGACTGGTTGGATGCAACAAAAGCTTTCCACTGTACTTCGATACACGTGACAATAAACCGAACGGAACTGAACCTGCAGTCAGGATCGAACCGGGCCCCTGGCAGCATTCTAACCACTACGCCACTTTGTCACCCCAACTACCAGCTCCTCTCGGACTGATCTTGCACTGAACTCTAATCACGTCCTTCCCTTCATCGTGTATCTGTACACCGTGGGTGGCTCGGTTGTAATCATGTATTGCCCTTCCACTGACACGGAAGAATAGTGAACGAGTGAATTTGCCATAACACATTGATTAAAAATCTTGAGACAGTTGTCCAGCAAGCAGTAGAGTTTGAGTCAGTAACGACGTGGTGAATAACACGCACCGAAAAAAGCTTTTCACTGTATCTCGGTACACGTGACAATAAGCCAAACCCAAACCCAACTTATCTGGGGTGAGAAGTGGCGGGATTTTGGATGGAACAGCGAACATTTACCGTTTTGTTTGGAATCAGACGAGGCAGCCAGGACCGAAGCGGATAGAATAGCGAACCATGGCCCCATTGTTGGGACGTTCTCCACTCTGGCCACTGTGGTCTCCAGGAGATGAGACGTGGAGGCGAGGGACGTGTCTCTCCATCAGGCGCCGTGGGATGGACGGCTGGCTGGTTTGGACCGCGTTGGGGAGGTCCCCCACTCTTCCAATCGCCCTGTTGCTATTGACCGGCGCCCGGCTGGCGTGGGGTGGGACCTCGGTGGCTTGTTACCCCAACCGGCCGTGTCAAGTCCCCTTCCTCACCAAGAACCCGGCCACTTTGCTCTGCCCCAACGGGCCGACCCACCCTGGCGGCGTGGCTTGGGTCTACTACAACATGACGGAGCCCGACACCAAGGCGGTAGTCCTGGTTGGATCGGGAGAAGGCACCTTGAAGGCGGAGCCGCTCCTGGATCTCCGGGCCCGTTGCATGTTATCCTGGCCGCACTTAGTCATCAGGTCCGCTACGGTTCGCGACTCGGGCGTCTACCTCTGCAGATCAGGAAACAGGACCCTCGCTTATTACGAGGTGGACATGCAGGACGCGGCAAATGTCCACATCTCGGGCAAATCCATCGGCGTGTCCTCCCTGCCCAGTCGCTTCTTACAAGTAGGAGGCCTACACTTGGAACTATTCACCGTCTGGAACGCCTGGGAGGATTGCGACCGGTGCGGGGTCCCGGCGGAGAGAAGGCGTGTGGGTTTCTGTTACGTCCGGCAAGTCCCGGGCGACCAGAAACCGGTGCCCTGCGGCCTCTGGGCTTTGGCCAAGCGGCTGGTACTTCCAGGGCGGCCCCCCGAGCTGGGACTGGAACCGTGCATCGTTCCCTGCGTTACCTTGCCCCCATTCGTCGCCCACGTTAGGAAACTCGAACTGCCCGGTCGGAAATTCGTGCCTTTGCAACATTCCGGGGTCCTCCTGATCGACACCTACCTGGTCAACGTCAACGGGAACGTTAGCTTCAAGTGCCCCGGCGCCTCCGTCTACACGCCCGTGTCGTGGCGGAGAAATTCCACCGACGTTTCGCGGGCGAATCTCTCCAGACGGCAGGGTAGTACTCACGCGTTGGACGATGTGACGGGCCGAAGCGTCTACACCATAAAAGGCGTCCAGAGAGCCGACGAGGGGGTCTACAGGTGCTACGTCTCCGAGGAACTAGCCGGCTCTTTCCACCTGAAGGTGCTGGAACCGAACGAAAGAAGGGCGGCGGCCGGGCCCAGCGCCATGGGCTTGGTCTGGTACACCTTGGCTGCCCTCGCCTTGATATCTGTGCTCATGGTTTTCCTCACATTTCTGTACACCTACTGCGCTCAGGTGCGGCGCCACCAGGTCGTGCACTGGTAAACCCCAACGCTTTATAAGTACACCCTCATATGCACCATTCAGCCCGTTCATGTTATAAAAGCCCTCAGAGCAATCTGCATTATTCTATTTACAAACAGCTCCCCTCATTACGTAAGTTCATGCATCCATACATTTTAGCAGCAGAATTTGGCCATTCGGCCCATCAAATTCAATCATGGCTGATCTATCTTTCCATCTCAACCCAATTCTTGTGCCTTCTCCCTGTAACCCCTGACATCTGCACTAATCAACTCATTTATCTCCCTCTTCTTCCCAATACTACTCACTGCCCAATTCACCCCCTCCCCGCCCCATCTCACCCCTCTTGTTATCTGACAGCCGATTGTGTCTTTCCCTATCTCTGGCCTTTGTCCACCCAATAAGCCACGGCACAGATACCTCCCCTGCATTGCCTCCACCTAACAATTATCCACCTGACACTTGAATTGACTTTGCCCCGCTCCCACCTCTTTATGCGATCTTTCGCAGCAGGTAATAATCTCACCGACACCAGTATGTCTGGTTTGGGGATGTAGCAGGAAATCGGAGCACCCGATGGAACCTCACACACTATTCCACGCACACACACAGTGCCGGAGGTCAGATTCAAACGCTGGTCTCTGGAGCTGTAAGGGGGTAGTTTTACCGCTGCAGCATTGAATCAAACCATGTGACACTCCCTGCTGTCCCAAAGCTATCAACTCAATGTCTTCATAAACCGCCCGAATTAAATAGTCTGAATAGAGCAGCAATGCATTCTATTTTATTAAAGTTGTCTAATGTTAAAAAGTGTGTTTAATTGAGAATTTACAATTTTATTGCTGGCCATGATGAATAGGACAGGAGGCCCTTCAAACCAGCTCCCTCCCCTCCACTTTCATCATTCGAGTCCCTAATCTCTTATTGTAAGCAGCTTGGCATAGCAGGGAGAGCACAATCTCTGCCTGTGTGTGTGTGTGTGTGTCTTTGTGTCTGTGTGTGTGTGAGTGTGTGTGTGTGAGTGTGTGTCTGTGTGTGTGTGCGTGTGCGTGTGTGCCTGTGTGTGTGTCTGTGTTTTGTATGTTTATGTGTGTGTGTGTGCCTGTGTGTGTGTGTGTGTTTGTATGTTTATGTGTGTGTGTGTGCTGTGTGTGTGTGTCTGTGTTTGTATGTTTGTGTGTGTGTGTGTGTGTGTGTCTGTCTGTCTGTGTGTGAGTGTGTGTGTGCCTGTGTGTGTGTGAGTGTGTGTGTGTGTCTGTGTGTGTGTGAGTGTGTGTGTGTGTGTGTGTGTGAGTGTGTGTGTGTGAGTGTGTGTGTGTGTGTGTGTGTGTGTGTGTGTGTCTGTGTGAGTGTGTGTGTGTGTGGGTGTGTGTGTGAGTGTGTGTGTGTGTCTGTGTGTGTGTGAGTGTGTGTGTGTGAGTGTGTGTGTGTGTGTGTGTGTGTGTGTCTGTGCGTGTGTCTGTGTGTGTGTTTGTGTCTGTGTGTCTGTGTGTGTGTGTGAGTGTGTGTGTGTGTGTGTGTCTGTGCGTGTGTCTGTGTGTGTGTGTGAGTGTGTGTGTGTGTGTGTGTGTCTGTGTGTGTGTGTGTGTGTGTCTGTGTCTGTGTGTGTGTGAGTGTGTGTGTGAGTGTGTGTGTGTCTGTGTGAGTGTGTGTGTGTGTGTGCTGTGTGTTTGTGTCTGTGTGTGTGTGAGTGTGTGTGTGTGTGTGTGTGTGTGTGTGTGCTGTGTGTTTGTGTCTGTGTGTGTGTGAGTGTGTGTGTGTGTGTGTGTCTGTGTGTGTGTCTGTGTGTGTGTGTGTGTGTGTGTGTGTGCTGTGTGTGTGTGTGTGTTTGTGTCTGTGTGTGTGTGTGTGTGTGAGTGTGTGTGTGTGTGCTGTGTGTGTGTGTGTGTTTGTATGTTTATGTGTGTGTCTGTGTGTGTCTGTGTGTTTGTATGTTTGTGTGTGTGTGTGTGCTGTGTGTGTGTGTGTGTGTGTGTGTGTGTTTGTATGTTTATGTGTGTGTCTGTGTGTGTGTGTGTCTGTGTGTGTCTGTGTGTTTGTATGTTTGTGTGTGTGTGTGTGTGTCTGTGTGTGTGTGCTGTGTGTGTCTGTGTGTGTGTGTGTTTGTATGTGTGTGTGTGTGTGTGTGTCTGTGTGTGTGTGTGCTGTGTGTGTCTGTGTGTGTGTGTGTGTGTGTTTGTATGTTTGTGTGTGCCTGTGTGCATGTGTGCATGTTTATGTATTTAGTTTAGCTTAGAGATACAGTGTGGAAACAGGCCCTTCGGCCCACTGAGTCCGCACCGACCAGCGAATGCCACACACAAACACCCTCCTACACACAATAAGGACAATTTTACATGTTCATACATTTATACCAAACCAATTGACTTACAAACCTATTTGGTTTGGAGTTTGGGAGGAAACCAAAGGTCTCTGAGAAAACCCATGCAGGTCACGGAGTGAACATTGCTGGAGTAACTCAAGGGGGACAGGCAGTATCTTTGGAGAGAAGGAATGGGTGATGTTTCAGGTCGAGACCCTTCTTCGGACTGAGAGTCAGGGGAAAGGGAGACTAGAGATATGGAAGGGAAAGGTGTGAAAACAACAGAATCAAAGCAGATTCAAGGAAATGTAGAATGGTTCATTGTTAGCTGAACGGAATGTGACAAAGAGGCATTCAATCAGTAAAATTAATCAGGAGGACAGTGAAACTCATCGGAGAACCAGGGTGAGGGAGGAACGGAGAGAGAGGGCAAGCAAGGGTTACTTAATCATGGGCAGCTTACAACCCAGCGGTATGAATTTTCATTTAGCTAACTTTATAATTATTAGAGGCTGGCAAGGGTGCAGAGAAGATTATATGGTAATGTTGCCAGCACTAGATAGCCTGGGAGAGGTTGAGTAGGATGGGCCTTAATTCCTTGGAATGCAGGAGGATGAGGTGATTTTATTGAGGTGTATAAAATCATGAGTGGAATCGATCGGGTAGATGCACAGAGTCTCTTGCCCAGTGTACCATAGGTTTAAGGTGAAGGGAAAAAGATTTAATAGGTGTAACGACCCATTGACAGACTGAAGGCATACCGAACTTGGAAGTGTCACAGGTGACGGTGATGGGGCGGCTCACGTCGAAGAACCTTAATGTCGGTGTGTTAATCAGTCTGGACTTGAAACAGTCGAAAGCCTGCTGGTGCTGTGGGAGCCAGGCCCAGGCGATATCCTTTTTTGTCAGCTGCCGCAGGGGTGCACTCAGCTCACTGAGATTAGGTATAAACTTCCCAAGGTATTTCGCCTTGCCCAGGAAGAGTTGCAGACCTGGCACGTCGGTGGGGGCTACCATCTCGGAGATGGCAGCCGCCTTCAAAGGGTCGGGTTTTAGTCCATTAGAGGTGAAAGCATGTCCAACATATGTGACTTCTGAGACACGAAACCGGTACTTCTTCGGGTTTAGCTTCAGGTTGGCCTTTCGCGCCCGATCCAGGACGCGGCGGAGGTTCAGGTCGTGCTCGGCAATGTCTTTCCCATAGACCAGGATATCATCCACGATGATGGCACATGGCAGGTCTGAGAATATCTGCTCCATCGTTCGCTGGAACACCTCGCTAGCGGAATTGATGCCGAATGGCATTCGCAGGAACTTGAATCTGCCAAACGGTGTGGAGAAGGTCGTCAGGTCAGAACACGCTTTGTCCAATGGAATCTGCCAAAACGAGTTCTTAGCGTCTAGGACCGAAAATGCGGTGGCCTGCCCGACCTGAGCCGCCACGTCCTCAACGGACCACGTGGGGTAGTGGGGCCTCCTGATGGTAAGGTAAGTCCTTTGGGTTGATGCACACATGTATTTCATTCTTGTCATTCTTTAGCGTGGCAACCATGGTGGAGATCCAATCGGTGGGCTTGCTAACCGCTTCTAGCACCCCCATGTCGACCATGTTGTTGAGCATCGCCTCGACCCTGTCTTTCATGGCGTGGGACACCCTGTGAGGTGCGCGGACCATGGGCGTCACATTTGGGTCAATGGAAATATGGTAAGTCAGTGGTAACTTTCCCAGCTCGTCGTTGAACAGGTCTTGGTATTCTGCTACTGGGTCAAACAACAGTTGCACTTTGTGGATCGTGCGGTCGAAGGACACCAGGCCAAGACCCTGACACGCACGCCAAGTATATCCGGGACCGTGTTTCCGCCTGCTCCACGTGCAACAGTCTTGCTCCACACCAGCAGCGACAGCCCCTGCTGCAACAGCCCGCCCCTGCCTTGGCCTGGTCCTCGCTGCCTGCCGATATCTTCGAGTGGCATGGTAGCCACTACCTTGTCCTGGTCGACTCGTACTCAAACTGGTTCGAGGTGGATTTGCTGACATCCCTCACGTCGGAGATGGTTATCCGTAAGCTGCGAGAACACTTCTCCACCTTTGGGTCTCCTGTCCGGTTGCAGACTGACAATGGAAGACAGTTCACCAGCCGAGAGTTCAAGAGTTTTGCCGACAAATGGAACTTCGTGCATTTCACCAGCAGCCCAGAGTACCCACAGAGCAACGGCCTTGCTGAACGGGCCGTCCGCAGCGCCAAGCTTCTGATGGAGCAGGCGAGACTGTCAAACTCTGATTTGTATTTGGATCTCCTGAACCTCAGGAATGTTTCCAGGGATCCGGCCATGGGGTCCCCTGCTCAGCGTCTGATGTCCAGAACAACCAGACCCACTATCCCAATTGCTCAGCGCCAGCTGTAACCTCGGGTGCTGGAGCCTCCCGCCGTGCAGAGGAGCATTCAGGAGAAACATGACAGCCAGCGGCGTTCCCACGATCGGTCGTGCAGACCACTCGATCCTCTGTTGCCTGGACAGGTTGTTCGGTTGCAAACCGCCAGTGGTTACTCCCGTCTGGCTACCATAGTTGGGGTGGCTGATGCACCTCGTTCGTACCTGGTTGACTTTGAGGGAACTATCTACCAACAAAGCCTTCAACACCTGCTTGCGGTGAACGAACCGAAGCCACAGCCTCCGGGCCCCTAAGCACCGCCTCTCTCATACCAACAGCCGGCTGCCGTCCCTGCCGGTGTTCCCTGCATGCCTCGATCCCCATCTCGTGCACCCTGTTCCCCTCTGCGCGGGTCACCTGTTGCCGCTAGTGTATGTGGTTGTGACTCTCCTGCTTCTCCCACCCCGCAGCCCTTCTCTGGTTCCCCAGCTGCTACGCGGCATCCTGTTCCTTCTGATCTTTCGGGGAAGGGAGGGAGACCCGTACGCGCTCGGGTCGGATTAGTAGGCCACCTGTCCGTTATGGCGATTATGTTTAATTCTGTTGTCATGACATCCAATCTGTTTTGATTTTCTAAGGGGAAGGATGTAGATGGTTTATGCATGCAACCAATAATATAGCTACCTCAGTATCATTAACCCCGCCTTAGTTAACATCAATCATAACGCTTTCCCCTCCCTGGGTACAGATCAGTAGAAGAATGTAACCAGTGCTTGCTGACGTGTGTTATACCCTGTGCCATCATTAAAGAATGTTTTACACTTCAAGAGTATGTGAATTGCTTATTTACAATAGGAATCTGAGGAGTGCTTTTTCACATAAAGAGTGGTGGGTGTATGGAACAAGCTGCCAGAAGAGGTAGTTGAAGCTGGGACTCTCCCGACATTCAAGAAACAGTTAGGCAGAGACATTGATAAGGCGGGTTTGGAGGGGTGTGGACAAAATGTGGGCAGGTGGGACGAGTGTCGTTGGCCATTGTGCGAAAGTTGGGTCGAAGGGCTTGTTTCCACACTGTATCACTCTATCACTCCATGATTCTATGAGAGACATAGAAAGGGTAGACAGTCAGAACCTCTCTTCGCTGAGTAGAATTGTCTAAAACTGGGGGGAATAGGTTTAAATTGAGAGAGGTAACATAAAATGTGCACGGAGAGTATTTTTAAATGTATCCTTCTAAACTCCAGTGCATACAGGCCATCAAACGCTCATCATACATTATTCCCATCATTCTTATAAACTTCCTGTGGACCCTCTGTAATGCCAGCAAATCCTTCCTCACATATGGGGCACAGGGCTGCATGCTGGCACAGAGGTAGAGTCGCTGCCTTACGGTGCTTACAGCGACCGAGACCCGGGTTCGATCCTGACCACGGGAGTTTGTCTTTATGGAGTTTGCATTTTCTCCCCGTGACCTGCGTGGGTTTTCTCTGCTTTCCTCTTTCCTTTCCAAAAGTTTAGGTACGAAGGTAAGCTAACCAAGAATATAAAGAAGGATAGTAAAAGCTTCTTTAGGTATGTGAAGAGGAAAAAATTAGTTAAGACCAAAGTTGGACCCTTGAAGACTGAAAAGGGTGAATTTATTATGGGGAACAAGGAAATGGCAGATGAGTTGAACAGGTACTTTGGATCCGTCTTCACTAATAAAGACACAAACAATCTCCCTGATGTACTAGAGGCTAGAGGTTCTAGTGTGATGGAGAAATTGAAGGAAATTCACATTAGGCAGGAAATGGTGTTGGGCAGACTGATGGGACTGAAGGCTGATAAATCCCCAGGGCCTGATGGTCTGCATCCCAGGGTACTTAGGGAAGTGACTCTAGAAATCACGGACGCATTGGTGATCATTTTCCAATGTTCTATAGATTCATGATCCGTTCCTGTGGATTGGAGGGTAGCTAATGTTATCTCACTTTTTAAGGAAGGCGGGAGAGATAAAACAAGGAATTATAGACCAGTTAGCCTGACATCGTTGGTGAGGAAGATGCTGGAGTAAATAATAAGAGATGAAATAGCGGCACATTTGGATAACAGTAGCAGGATCGGTCTGAGTCAGCATGGATTTACGAAATGGGAAATCATGCTTGACTAATCTTCTGGAATTCTTTGAGGATGTAACTGCAAAAATGGACAAGGGAGGGGTCCTTGTTCATCAGTCACTGAAAGTAAGCATGCAGGCAGTGAAGAAAGCGAATGGCATGTTGACCTTCATAACTTCAAGAGGAGTTGAGTACAGCAGTAAAGAGGTAATTCTGTAGTTGTACAAGGCCCTAGTGAGACCACAACTGGAGTATTGCGTGCAGTTTTGGTCTCCAAATTTGAGGAAGGACATCTGTGCTATTGAGGGAGTGTATCGTAGGTTTACAAGGTTAATTTCCGGGATGGCGGGACTGTCATATGCTGAGAGAATGGAGCGACTGGGCTTGTATATTCTGGAATTTAGGGGATCTTATTGAAACATATAAGATTATTAAGGGTTTGGACACACTGGAAGCAGGAAATATGTTTCCGATGTTGGGAGAGTGGGACAGCTGATGTCGTTGGTCCGGGACTGTCGGTTAACCATATAACCATATAACAATTACAGCATGGAAACAGGCCATCTCGGCCCTTCAAGTCTGTGCCGAACAACTTTTTTCCCTTAGTCCCACCTGCCTGCACTCATACCATAACCCTCCATACCCTTCTCATCCATATGCCTATCCAATTTATTTTTAAATGATACCAACGAACCTGCCGCCACCACTTCCACTGGAAGCTCATTCCACACCGCTACCACTCTCTGAGTAAAGAAGTTCCCCCTCATGTTACCCCTAAACCTCTGTCCCTTAATTCTAAAGTCATGTCCTCTTGTTTGAATCTTCCCTATTCTCAAAGGGAAAAGCTTGTCCACATCAACTCTGTCTATCCCTCTCATCATTTTAAAGACCTCTATCAAGTCCCCCCTTAACCTTCTGCACTCCAGAGAATAAAGACCTAACTTATTCAACCTATCTCTGTAACTTAGCTGTTGAAACCCAGGCAACATTCTAGTAAATCTCCTCTGTACCCTCTCTATTTTGTTGACATCCTTCCTATAATTGGGCGATCAAAATTGTACACCATACTCAAAATTGTACACCATACTCCAGATTTGGTCTCACCAATGCCTTGTACAATTTTAACATTACATCTATACTCAATGCTCTGATTTATAAAGGCTAGCATACCAAAAGCTTTCTTTACCACCCTATCTATATGAGATTCCACCTTCAAGGAACTATGCACGGTTATTCCCAGATCCCTCTGTTCAACTGTATTCTTCAATTCCCTACCGGTTACCATGTACGTCCTATTTTGATTTGTCCTGCCAAGGTGTTGGCCTTGTGGGAATTGAGCTGGGGTTGGCTGAAGAATTCCATTGCCTTGAAATTAGCAGAATATTGAAAGGCAATGGAATTCCTCAGCCAACCCCAGCTCAGCTCCTGCCGGGCCAACTGACAGACCTGGACCGACGACACCAGAGGCCCCAGGCCCACAGCCAGCATGGAGAAGAAGCTCCAGCTTCAGCCCAACCCCACTCCCCGACGGTCCGGGGTCTGCCAGCGGCCAACCCCCCACCACCGACGAAAGCCGAGCACCAGCCATACACGCAAAGCGCTGCTGCAAGCCCGGCCTGGACAGGGATGGGACACGTGGGAGGGGACGGGGATGGGGACGGCCCAGCAGCAAGTCAACATACCCGGGCCCAGCACCGACCACAAACTCACTCACTCACCAAAGCACAAAGCAATAAAAACGACAAAATAATCTGAGCTTTTAACAAAGGAACAATAAATACAACAATTTCATAGTTTGAAAGCAATATTTTCTTACCCAGAAGAATCAAAGCTGGAAAAAATGGAAGAAATGAAGGTCCACTGCTCCACTGCTTTCCTGGGCTGTTTATGCATAGTGACCTTTGACCTAGCCTTGCGCAGTCGGAATGTCAAACTCGCTTATTGGTTTGGTATAATTGTTGCTACTGTGTTGTAGTGTGATCGCAGGTTGGTGTGGACTTTGTGGGCCGAAGGGCCAGTTTCCACACTGTATCCCAAAGCTAAACAAAACATCCCGGGAGGGGAGGGGAGGGGAGGGGAAAAAGCCCAGGTCCAGTGGGGAACAGTGATACAATTTTTAGGGGTGTGGGTAGTGAAATGGTTGCAAAGGGCTGGCAGCCTGGCACCCACACAGTGGCTCTATAAGGCGCTGGTCAGGCCGCATTTGGAGTGGTGTGAGCAAATTTGGGCCCCATATCTGAGGAAGGATGTGCTGGCTACGGAGAGGGTGCCGAGGAGGTGGACATAGATAGCATAAGATGAGCGCTTGACAGTACTGGGCCTGTACTCGCTGGAGTTTTGAAGGTTGAGGGGGGACTTAAAGAATAATGAAAGATAGAGTTGTGGCGTCAGCAT
The DNA here is from genome assembly GCA_963514005.1 of Raja brachyura. The sequence goes on along the minus strand of CAUPSL010000006.1, from coordinate 432,544 downwards.
AAACATAGGCCACTTAAGCTCGAACCCTCGTCAGGAGAGGGCGGGCACACGACGTCATGGGCAGAGGGAGTGTCCTGGTACATAAGCTCTCTCACCACGAGACCCACCAGGAGTTTACCGGTAGCTGAGCCCGAGGGAACAACCTCGCTCAGCTACAACAACCCTACATATAGTTAGCGCACCCACTATATGTGTGACAACAGAATAAAGAACCACTTGCACCAACCTGATGTCTATTCTTTATTCGCCACGTATGGTGCCGCTACATTGGTGACCCCCAACTGTCCGAATTTAAATTTGGACTCACCTGAAGACGCAGCCTCGGGAGACCTGATGTCTGCAGCCGGCTGCCCAGCCCTACAGAACTACGCTGCCGTCAACCAGGCCCTGCAGTGAGGTATGTCGCCGCTGCCCCACCAGCTGCTGCAGGAGCTGCGAGCATTGCAGCCTCCTGCCCACGGCAGCCCCGACACACGCCCGACGGCCCTGGGAGCAGAGTGAGTACCTGCCACTCTCCCGCTCCCGACAACGGACCCCGGCTCCGGGCCTTGCACCGGAATGCAACTGACCGGGGACACTGCTCCAGGCCTCACTGGGTCTCCAGGCCCCAGCACCGCTCCAGGCCTCACCACGTCTCCAGGCCCCAGCACCGCTCCAGGCCTCACTGGGTCTCCAGGCCCAGCACCGCGCCAGGCCTCACCACGTCTACAGGCCCCAGCACCGCTCCAGGCCTCACCGCGGCTCCAGCCCCTGCACCGGACCCGGCTCCAGGCCTCACCGCGTCCCCAGGCCCTGCACCGGACCCGGCTCCCGGCCTCACCGCGTCTCCAGGCCCAGCACCGCTCCAGGCCACACCGTGTCTCCAGGCCCTGCACCGGACCTGGCTCCAGGCCTCACCGCGTCTCCAGGCCCAGCACCGGACCCGGCTCCAGGCCTCACCACGTCTCCAGGCCCTGCACCACGCCTGGCCCCGCCGACCGCTGCACCTGAAAAAGTGGGCTTACCTGAGGCGGCCGCCGAAGCCGCCCTTCAGCTCCTCGCCAGCCTCCAGTCACCAGGTGATTCCTCTTCACCCGGCCGGCAAAATGGCCGCCGCGCCATCTTGAAACGGGCGTCTTCCGACTACAAACATGGCCGCCGCCGGCCGGAAGTGCACTACGAACTTACCTGGCCGCCGTCTACAGCGCCACCTTCTGGCCGGATGCCGTCCCTGCAGCTTCACTGCCAGCAACAGCGCCACCGTCAGTTCGGCTGCTGTCACTGCAGTCTCACCGTCATCCACAGCGCCACCTTCCGGCCGGATGCCGTCCCTGCAGCTTCACTGCCAGCAACAGCGCCACCGTCAGTTCGGCTGCTGTCCCTGCAACCTCACCGTCATCCACAGCGCCACCTTCCGGCCGGATGCCGTCACTACAGCCTCACCACTGTCCACAGCGCTACCTTCCAGCTGGATGTTGTGGCTGCACGATGAACACTGGACAATTTGAAATTTAGACACTGGACACTAATTATTATTATTATTATTATTTTTTTTTTCCAACTGATTTTTTTGTGTGCACTGCAATTAGTTTGTATATTGTATTTGGTTTTCCCCCCATCGTTTTTGGGGGCCGTGTGTCACAGGACACTCTCCCTTAGCTGGTCAAGGAGATGCAACCGTGTCTCTTCAGTCTCGTCGCACCCCTCGATACATCGGGATCTCACACGCAGAGCGTCAACTGCGCCCGTGTAGAGCACCGTCCCGACCCACGCCCGGGGTGTCCCAGACCTCTTCTGTCGGACGGCTTCTGCATCGGTCTCCTCGCACCCCTCGGTACATCGGGATTGCCCACGCAGAGCGTCAACTGCGCCCGTGGAGCCCTCCGTCCCGACCCACGTCCGGGGTGTCCCAGACCTACATGCAGGAGCCTCCCTTGACCAAGCTATTCCTTCCTCCTGTTCTGGGGGGGGTCCTGTGGCGTCAGCATAAACATAGGCCACTTAAGCTCGAACCCTCGTCAGGAGAGGGCGGGCACACGACGTCATGGGCATAGGGAGTGTCCTGGTACATAAGCTCTCTCACCACGAGACCCACCAGGAGTTTACCGGTAGCTGAGCCCGAGGGAACAACCTCGCTCAGCTACAACAACCCTACATATAGTTAGCGCACCCACTATATGTGTGACAACAGAATAAAGAACCACTTGCACCAACCTGATGTCTATTCTTTATTCGCCACGTATGGTGCCGCTACAGAGTGGTCATTGCCTCGGAATTAATGGGCCGCTCTTTTAGAAATTAGGTGAGGCAGAACTGCTTTAGTCAGAGGATGGTTAATCTGTGGAACTGATTTTCACAGAGGGCTGTGGAGGTCAAATCAGTGGATACTTTTAAGGCAGAGATAGAAGGTTAAGGGGGGACTCAGAAGGTTAAGGGGGGACTTGATAGAGGTCTTTAAAATGATGAGAGGGATAGACAGAGTTGACGTGGATAAGCTATTCCCTTTGAGAATAGGGAAGATTCAAACAAGAGGACATGACTTTAGAATTAAGAGACAGAAGTTTAGGGGTAACATGAGGGGGAATTTCTTTACTCAGAGAGTGGTAGCGGTGTGGAATGAGCTTCCAGTGGAAGTGGTGGCGGCAGGTTCGTTGGTATCATTTAAAAATAAATTGGATAGGCATATGGATGAGAAGGGTATGGAGGGTTATGGTATGAGTGCAGGCAGGTGGGACTAAGGGAAAAAAAGTTGTTCAGCACGGACTTGAAGGGCCGAGATGGCCTGTTTCCGTGCTGTAATTGTTATATGGTTATATGGTTATAGACAAATTCTTGATTAGAACCAGTGTCAAGGGTTGTGGGGAGAAGGCTGGAAAATGGAAGTAGGATGCAGAGTTCAGCCATGATCTAATGGAGTGGACTCGATGGGCCGAATGTCCGAATTCTACTCCTGTAATGTGTGAACTTGTGAACAGGGGTCTGATCAATCACTTTGTTGCATCTCATTGCTCCAAGCCTCTCCTGAGGATTAATTTTTGGTTGATGCTCCATGTAGTTGCAATACAAGTCCACTGGGTGTCAGCACTCGCTATAAAGGCGAAACGGCTCAGGGGGAGAATTTCCTTGTGCTGGAAGGAACTGCAGATGTGGTTTACACCGCAGATAGACACAAAATGCTGCAGTAACTCAGCGGGACAGGCAGCATCTCTGGAGAGAAGGAATGGATGACGTTTTGGGTCCAGACCCTTCCTCAGACTGAAGAAGGATCTTGACCTGAAACGTCACCCATTCCTTCGCTTCAGAGATGCTGCCTGAGTTACTCCAGCATTTTGTGCCAATCAAGAGACAATATGTTTTATTGTCATATGTCCCGGATAGAACAATGAAACTCTTACTTGCAGCAGTACACCAGAATGTGTAAACGTAATACACTGTAAACAATATAATAAACCATATAACCATATAACAATTACAGCACGGAAACAGGCCTTCTCGGCCCTTCCAGTCCGTGCCGACCATTTATTTTCCCCTAGTCCCATCTACCTGCACTCAGGCCATACCCCTCCATTCCCTTCCCGTCCATATACCTATCCACTTTACTTTTAAATGTTAAAATCGATCCTGCCTCCACCACTTCTGCTGGAAGATCATTCCACACAGCCACCACTCTCTGAGTAAAGAAGTTCCCCCTCATGTTACCCCTAAACTTCTGTCCCTTAATTCTCATGTCATGCCCTTTTTATTCTCATAAACGAGAAAAAAAGTTCAGTGCGTGTATATATACACATACTCACACAAGTGTATAAACACATATATGCAGATCATAAATATATGTGTATGTACATATACACACACACACGCACACATATGTACCCACAGAAAAACAAACAATAATAGTGCATGGAGAGAAGGCAGGTACGGGATACTGAGTTGGATGATCAGTCATGATCACATTGAATGGCGGTGCAGGCTCGAAGGGCCGAATGGCCTACTCCTGCACCTATTTTCTATGTTTCTATGTTTCTATGCTTGTTCTGTATCTGTGATTGGGCAAAGGGGTTGCCTCCCACTGTATTTTCCCACCGGTATTTGTGATTGGGCTAAAGGTTTTCCTTCCTCTGTACTTTCCCGCCGCTAATTTTCCACCACTGTATATCTGTATAAATAGGGGATTGGTTCGTTGGGGCTTGTCAGTTGTTTTTCTTTCTGTTCTGTTTGCACGAGGCTGCTGCGGGCTCGAGTGAGTGGATCCGAAATCGACCCTGCAGTGAATAATAAAGAAGGATTTGGACTCCAGTATTTTACTAACCCAGACTAGGGAGCATAAAAGAACCGGAATTAGCAAGGAGGTCAGTACCCGTGATAGACTGGGCAGTGTTCACAAATTTTTACAGTCTTCTTCGCTATTGGCCATTCTATATATATATATATATATATATATATATATATATATTTATATGTATATATGATTTTGTTCAAACTTGTTTTTGAAAGACAAATACAATTCAATTCCATTCACTGTTGGCTGAAGTGGGCAAGTTGGGCCGAAGGGTCTGTTTCCACACTTTCTGACTATGATTCTATGACACTTTAGACAAGGCCCATTTTCATGGCGAAGACATGAACAGATCAGGCAATGCTAATCGCTGTTTCTCTAGCTTTTATTGATTGCAAGGTGCAATTCTGTAATAAATTTACTTGTTTTAAATACATAAATAGCAAAATTATTTTAAAAAGCTTCAAGTCTCCCCTTGCAATATGGGTAACAGCACAGCACATCCTATATAACACAATACCATTGTGTAATATATATATATACATATTGTGTAATAATATGTATGAATATACATTACTTGAAATAATTTTGAAATAATTTTGATATTTATGTATTTAAAACACGCAGATTTATTACAGAATTAACCATATAAACATATAACAATTACAGCACGGAAACAGGCCTTCTCGGTCCTTCCAGTCCGTGCCGACCATTTATTTTCCCCTAGTCCCATCTACCTGCACTCAGACCATACCCCTCCATTCCCTACCTGTCCATATACCTATCGACAAAGTCAACAAATTGCAGCGAAGTCAACAGAAACAGGCCCATTGGCCCACCCCATCCACTCATTTTATACCAATCCCACATGAATCCTTTTTTAATTAAAAATAAACTTCCCATATTTTGATCAACTCCCCCCAGACCTATCGCTCACCTACACACTTGGTGCCATTTAGAGCGGCCAATTTATCCACTAACTGGCAGGAATTGGGATTTTGGGGCAATCTGGGGCAACCAGAGGAGACCCAGCTGGTTAAATGGAGGGGGTGACAACCCGACTTCGACAATGTCCTTGGTCAGGAGTGAACTCAGTTCTGTGGTCCCGGTGAGGTAGCGGCTGTATGAGTTACGAACTGTACTGCCAAAACTGAATGGATAAACATAATAGATCAATCAACTGAGATACAACAGAGACCCAGGCGGCCACGGGGAGAACGTGGCATCTCTACGCAGGCAGCGCCCATAGTCAGGATTGAACCTGGCTCCCTGGCGCTGTGAGGCATCTGTGAGTACTGTCAGCTGCACCACTGTGCAGACCTTTATGATGATACTGGACTTTAATATTGTGTACACTTCAGTAGGTTGCACTGCAATCTTTGACCATTCGGTTGTTTAGCATTTACCATTGTTATCCTTGTTGCATCTATTATTGCTTTGTATTTTATCTTTTCTATGGGGTTCATGCAGATAAGGACTTTCATTGCATGCTGGTATATCATATAGTAAACAAATTTAACCATATAACCATATAACAATTACAGCACGGAAACAGGCCATCTCGGCCCGTCAAGTCCGTGCCGAACAACTTTTTTCCCTTAGTCCCACCTGCCTGCACTCATACCATAACCCTCCATACCCTTCTCATCCATATGCCTATCCAATTTATTTTTAAATGATACCAACGAACCTGCCGCCACCACTTCCACCGGAAGCTCATTCCACACCGCTACCACTCTCTGAGTAAAGAAGTTCCTCCTCATGTTACCCCTAAACTTCTGTCCCTTAATTCTAAAGTCATGTCCTCTTGTTTGAATCTTCCCTATTCTCAAAGGGAAAAGCTTGTCCACATCAACTCTGTCTATCCCTCTCATCATTTTAAAGACCTCTATCAAGTCCCCCCTTAACCTTCTGCGCTCCAGAGAATAAAGACCTAACTTATTCAACCTATCTCTGTAACTTAGCTGTCCAGAACTCCATCATCAGGTTCGCCGACGACACCACTCTGGTTGGACCAATCACAGATGGGGACGAGTCAGAGCATAGAAGTGAGATCGATCAACTAACCAAATGGTGCCAGCACAACAACCTGGCTCTCAACATCAGTAAGACCAAGGAACTGATTGAAGACTTTGGTAGGGGAAGGATGAGGATCCACAATCCTGTTTATATATGGTGGAAAGGGTCAATAACTTCATATGCAAGTGCATTTATCAGAAGATCTTTCCTAGACCCAGCACACCAATGCAATTGTAAAGAAGACACATCAGCGACTCTTTCCTGAGAAGATTAAGGAGATTTGGCATGTCGAAGAGGATTCTCCTAAATCTCTACAGGTGCACGGTAGCGAACATTCTGACTGGTTGCATCGTGGCCTGGTTCAGCAACTTGAAAGTCCAGGAGTGAAAAAGACTAGAAAAAGTTGTGAGCACTCTCCAGTCCATCACCGGCTTTGACCTCCCCACCGTCGAAGGCGTCTATTGTGGTCGCTGCCTCAAAAAGGCAGCCAAAATCATCAAGGACCCACACAATCCTGGCCACTCACTCATTTCACCACTGCCATCAGGAAGATGGTACAGGAGCCTGAAAACTGTAACGTCCAGGTTCAGGAACAGCTTCTTACCCAGAGCCATCAGGCTATTAAGCACAACAAATAAGCTCTGAGCTCTGAACTGCAAAAGACCATATTATTATTTGTTATTTGCATTATATTTGTTATTTGTTGAACTTTTTCTTTTTTTTCCCCCTTTTGTACAATTCACATATTCTGTTGTGCTGCAGCAAATAAGGATGTTATTGTCCAATCCGGGATAAATGACAATAAAACACTCTTTACTCTTGCATCTCAAGTCTAAGCTTTTCCCTTATTTTTCTCCCGCGGTCGGGGCAGTCGAACCATCCGTCGGGACGATCGAAGCTCCCAACTCGGAACACTTGAAGTGTTGGGAAAGAATGTAACTTCTTAAACTACAGATCTAAATACAGGGATCAAATGTTTATACTCCTAATTAAAACACAATATATTTCCCAGATTATCTCATTATAATTCATATTATTAACTAACATCATCTTACATTACAGACTTTTAAGTATAAATTTACTCTGTCTTTGCAAACTCACATCTCCTATCTTCCCAGCACACAAGGGTTATATAAATGTCCTATTTGATGAATGATAATGGTTTCTTGGCCAGCTCACACTCCCTCCCCCTTTCTTGTTATCTCTAGGGGATGGAATTCCAGCCTCATCCTTGTGTCTCTTTATTGCTTTTCCTCCACACTAACAACATTATTCAAAGGATTGTTACATCTGCAGACCCACATATCTTTCTCAAAGCCTAGTCACCTCAGATTTGATAAACATAAGAAATCCAACATACAAAGATCACATATTCCTCACCCAACCACCTTTTGCCCTTCACTTATATTTCCTCTTATCCCAACATGAGTATAATTAAACGTATCAAACTTAATATAGAATCCATTATTATTCCAGCCTTGAGGTCTTGGATGTGTAAACAGTCCATAAATCTTGAGTCATGTCATTACAACACTTCACAAGAAAGTAACATCGAGAAAGAGCAACTGACCTATGGCCAAATGGTCTGAGAGGCCCCCCCACTGCCTTATCAGACTTTTCCATACAGATTATATAAGATACATTTAATATAGAAGCTAATATTTACTATATATTCCCCCCTTTGAGACTTACTAACTCTCACAGAAAAGGAACACCACAAGCTCCACATCTTGGCTGTCACATTGAACTATGACCAATTTCAGAGTCCTTAAATGTGTAATGCTCAGTTTTCTAGTGTTCTTTCCCCAAAATCCTGGATATCTGGGCCAAAAACCCACCCCCATTATACTAGGGCGGGGGAAAAGACCCAGTTCTCTGCACAATCTATAGTTCAACATCTCTCTGGCATGTTCTGCACATCTTCGCAGTATTCTATCCTCGGGGTCTGTTTCTCAGGGGAAACAGTTTCTCCTTTATCCTGGATCAATGAAAGCTGCTTGGCAGTGGCTGATACTAGAAAAAACTTAACACAGGGTAAGACACAACATAGCACCACAATAACCCCCAGCAGTGCAGCTCCATTAGTCACCTTCATCTTAATCAGCCATGCTCCCCAACCGCCTAATTTTTTTACATTTTTATTTTCCAGACAACTAGGAACGTCATGTCCAAAGCCCACACTCTGCTTGTTCTCTTTCCTCAGAATTTTCAACTTATCTATGCTTTAGTGAAAGACCCCTCCAGGCTAGTATTATTAGGTATGAAGGTGAAGCATTGTTCCCCAAACAATACACATGAACTCCCTTATTCTGACCTTATTTACACCATTCTTAGAGTCACTAATATCTCCAAAAACCTCACTTATGATTTTGTTAAAGCTCTGCTCTTCCCTCACTTCTTTGTCCTCCTGTTCACTTACCTCAGGGCTATTATCGAATCATACCTGTGGGACAGCCCTCATGTATGGATTGAAATGGTACCATGTAGATCAACCTTCCACCTGAACAGCGGTGGATGATTCGGAAAGCTCATACATACACCTTGTCTCCAGGTTTAAAGGATCCTTCCTCCTGGTTCACCTTCAACTGCCTTTGCTTTGCCTGTGCATAAATAGACTTGTGCATCATAATTAACTGTGGCATCTACTGCTTAAATTCTACCTCTAACTTTTCCAAACTCGGTCCCTTTAGGAACCTCTCCATTGTGCCACCAGCATGGGTTGGCCAGTAAGCATCGCATATGGTGTTATGTGGGTTATTCGGTTAGTTTGCATGCAACATCTCATCAGTGCAAATGGCAGGGCATCAATCCAATTCAAATTTGTAGTTATACAAATTCTATTTATCTTAGCCTTCAATGTTCCATTTATTCTTTCCACCATGCCGTGTGACTACAGATGGTACACACACACAAATATTTGGTTTACTCTTAAGGCTGCAGCACCAGCTTGACTACTCACTGAATTGAAAACCAATACGTTATCAAAGCTAACTTCTGTAGGTCCACCAAACCTTGGGATTATCTCATTCATCAGAAACTTTATTACAGTCCCCACACATCTGCTAAATCTATCAATCACTACTAGCATATAGCTTTTTCCTCTTACCTTCTTTATCATGTCCACATAGTCGATCACCAGGTGCCTAAATGGACCGTCAGGCACAGGAATGTGACCTATAGGTGTTGTTATTCCCTTTCTGACATTGTCCTAATCTTGTTTTGAGCATATACCTCATACTGTGATGAAACGTGGTCCACCCACGTCTTCAAGTAAGGTGACCAAAACCCATCCTTTTTTACCCTACTTATAACCTCCCACCCTGCGCAATAATCTAACCCATGTACTTCTGTCATAAAAATGGTCAGCAATGGTGTGGGTACTACCAATAATCCTTCAGTATCCACATACCCTTCAAGTTCTGCTTAGATTACCTTACCTTGCATTTGAATTATGTCCTCCTCTGTGGGGTCCAGATCCAAACTTACCTGAGGCGCATTAACAGCTGATCAGCCTCCAGATGTTGTTCTGGCTGCATCGTCTGCACTCTGATTTCCCTTTATAATCATGTTGTTTCACTTCTTATGTGTCTGGCATTTAATGACAGCTAATGCCCCTGGCTTCATTATTGCCCTTATCAGGTCTGTACTTTACTGATAACTTTGCATGGGGTCTCCGTTGCTTTTCTTAAAGCCTTTCTGTTTCCCTACAGCTCTGAACATGTGACAGACCCCATGTGCATGTGCTGAGTCTGTAGAAACTTCAACTTTGAAACCTCAAGTCACATGCTGCTCTTAAAACCCTGATTTCTGCCAACTAAGCTGAGCAAGAATGCGGGCAAGCTTCCAATTTAATTACCTTAAATTTTAATTCATCCTGTCGCACCACTGCAAACCCTGCATACTTGCTACTATGATCCCTTTAACAAGAAACATCCACAAACAAGACCTTTTGTCATCTTCATTCAAAGGCTCTGACTGTAAAACATTTCTCAGACTTGTGTGTCCTTCTTCCTTCATTATATTTCTTAATGGCATACATTCCAATCTAGCCTGAACTATATTCTGCCATTCTCAAGATCATCATCATCTGTCCTACTGTCTGAGGTTTGGGAGCATTAATTATTGCTTCAATTTGATCCTGCGCTATCGCTTTTACTTCTTTGGATATTACTTGTCCTGAATTTTCTACCTGTTTCTGACAAAACAGCAACTTCTTCCTGGATATTTTATGACCTCCTATGCCAGCTTTTCTAAGAAAATTAAAATGTCACGCTCACATTGCTTCTTACTTGTGGAACAAACCAACAAATCATCCACATACTGTATCAAATACTTTCCCAGGGTACACCATATAATCATATCAAAATTACAGCACGGAAATAGGCCATTTCAGCCCTTCTAATCTGCGCCAAACACTTATTCTCACCAAGTCCCATCTACCTGCACTCAGACCATAACCCTCCATTCCTTTCCCGTCCATACACCTATCCAATTTATTTTAAATGATAAAATCAAACCTGCCTCCACATTCCACTGGAAGCTCATTTTGCACAGCTACCACTCTCTGAGTAAAGAAGTTCCCCCTCATGCTACCCCTAAACTACTGTCCCTTAATTCTCAAATCATGTCCTCTTGTTTGAATCTTCCCTACTCTCAATGGAATAAGCTTATCCACGTCAGCTCTGTTTATCCCTCTCATCATTTTAAAGACCTCTATCAAGTCCCCCCTTAACCTTCTGCGCTCCAAAGAATAAAAACCTAACTTGTTTAAGCTTTCTCTGTATCTTAGTTGCTGCAACCCAGGCAACATTCTAGTAAATATCCTTTGTACTCTATTTTGTTGACATCTTTCCTATAATTTGGCAACCAAAATTGTATACCATATTCCAGGATCGGCCTCACCAATGCCTTGTACAATTTTAACATTACATCCCAACTTCTATACTCAATGCTCTGATTTATAAAGACCAGCACACCAAAAGCTTTCTTTACCACCCTATCTACATGAGATTCCACCTTCAGGGAACTATGCTGAGTAATTCCTAGATCCCTCTGTTCAACTGCATTCTTCAATTCGCTACCATTTACCATGTACGTCCTATTTTGATTTTGTCCTGCCAAGATATAGCACCTCACACCTATCAGCATTAAACTCCATCTGCCATCTCTTAGCCCACTCTTCCAAATGGCCTAAATCTCTCTGTAGACTTTGAAAATCTACTTCATTATCCACAGCACCACCTATCTTACTATCATCTGCATATTTACTAATCCAATTTACCACACCATCATCCAGGTCATTGATGTACATGACAAATAACAGTGGACCCAACACAGATCCCTGAGGCACCCCACTAGTCACCGGCCTCCAACCTGACAAACAGTTATCCACCATTACTCTCTGGCTTCTCTGGTGCACCTTCCAAATCTACATTTGACATCTGATTAAAACATGGGGCGAGTATTTAAATCCCTGCAGCATCCTAGCCTAGGTGTATTCAATACTTCTTCTTAATGTTCCTATCATAGCTATGTTCACCATTAATATCTTAATATAATTACTATTATTTCCTGATTACCCTACCTGTTCACATCCCCAACACACCTAACCATTAGCTGTCTCCATACTAGCCTTCCTTGACCTCCTCCTTGAGATTCCTCCCTCCCTTGGGGACCCCAGTCCTGTCTGGGCTTATATCCAGATTTTATTTCACTCCTGATAGGGCATTTGAGAAAACGCTCCCCCAAAGACATTTATTATTGGCATGGGATTCTCTGGCCCCTGTTTGGCTCTGTCGTAGGACTCACTGTGTGTCGGTGCATCACTTATTTCAGTCTTTTCAACCAGGTCTGTTGTTATTGACAATATTGTCTTTCCTTTTTCACGCTCTTACTTTTGAGCTCATCAAGTTACATTTGCATCACTTTTGTCTGCACCTCTTCCTGCTGGTCTGCAAGTCTTTTTCTTATCATTGCGATATTTCCTGACCGCATGGACCAAATGATCGCTGAACCGGGGGTGGGACATAGATGACAATCCCACCACCTCCCCAAATCTATACTTGATTTGAGGAGGCATGACATCCACCACAGTGGTTCAGAGTATAGTGTTCATTAACTGGTTGCCTTCTATTTCTTGTTCAGTTTCGAGTCTCCACTTTTTCAGCTGGTTCTCCAGATAGGCTGCTGGATTCTTTGCCTCTCCCAGTGGATCTCCCCTTTATGCATTGGGGTCCACCTTAAGTGAGTAACATTGTCTGAGGGCCTGCCATACCCTCTGCCTGACTGTGTCAAACAGCATACCATTGTTTATTGAATTATTCACAGCATTTTTGTACCAGCCATCTTCAGGAGTTCTGTCAGTTTAGTGATTCCTATTACTTTCACCAGCAGTGCCTTCAAATCTCCCATAGCCAATAAGCATCCCACATTCTCTTCCTCAAAAGCCCTAATCAATTTTCCTGCCCCATCATACATTTTGGGCAAGGTATTTGTAGCCCTCTCAGGTTATGGGTGCCCCAAAGGATAATCTGTGTCTGTCCTGCTCTTCTTTTTAAGCAGTATCATAAATTTATCCTTCTGTTCCTATTCCTCTTCTTCTATCACCATGGATTCCCCCTCTAATCCTTTTAGTGTGCCTTCCTTCTCATTCTAAACTCAATTTTCCTATGTCTCAGATTTTCTAGCCTCCTTTGCAAAGTCATTTCACCTTCCTTTTAAAATCTTTTACTGACTTTGCCTGATTTATTACTTTCACACCTGTCGTCTCCTGCTGCCTCCTCACTGCCTGCTCTCCTTTTTCTCTAGGGTTACACAAAAAGCTGGAGAAACTCAGCGGGTGCAGCAGCATCTAAGGAGCGAAGGAGATAGGCGACGTTTCGGGTCGAGACCCTTCTTCAGACTGGTCAGGGATCAGGGAAACGAGAGATACAGACAGTGATGTGGAGAGATAAAGAACAATGAATGAAAGATATACAAAAAAGTATTGATGATAAAGGAAACAGACCATTGTAAGCTGTTTGTAGTGTGAAAATGAGAAGCTAGTGCGACTTGGGTGGGGGGGAGATAGAGAGAGAAGGAATGCCAGGGCCTGAGGGCTGAGGGAGAGGTGGGAAGGGGAGGAGGCAGTCTGGGTTAACAGAATTGAGAAAATTCAATGTTTAAGCCCAGAGGATGCAGACTCCCCAAGCGGAATATTAGGTGCTGTTCCTCCAACTTGCGGTGTTGCTCACTCTGGCCGTGGAGGAGGCCCAGGACCGAGAGGTCGGATACGGAATGGGAGGGGGAGTTGAAGTGCTGAGCCACCGGGAGGTCGGGTTGGTTATTGCGGACCAAGCGGAGGTGTTCGGCGAAACGATCGCCCAGCCTCTGCTTGGTCTCACCGATGTAGATCAGCTGGCATCTGGAGCAACGGATGCAGTAGATGAGGTTGGAGGAGGTGCAGGTGAACCTCTGTCAGACTTGGAAGGACTGCTTGGGTCCCTGAAAGGAGTGGATGGGGGAGGTGAAGGGACAAGTGTAGCATCTCTTGCGGTTGCAAGGGAAAGTGCCCAGGGAAGGGGTTTTTCTCTAAACTGCTTAAGTACATCTAATTCCTTTCCTCTCCTTTTTTCCCACCTTTCCAACTTATCTGTGGCATATAATTCATAATTAACACTTCCATCTCATCACACATTTATCTTGACAGTATCTTCCTTGGGCCACTTCCTCACCAATTTCCTTTCTTTCTCCTCATTTCTCAGAGTGCTTTATTTAGATACAGGGAACTTTTTACTTAGCAATTCAAATGCAGTTATCTTACTTATTGTATTATCTTTCTTTGTGCACTTTATCAATTGTTTGCATCTTAAAACAGGTAAAATACAACAGATTAAAGGAAACCATACAAACTTTCACTTTTTCTGTCGAACAGGGGTGATCAAAAGTGTTATGTTCCAGAAATATCCAGTGGTTTTTAGCAAAATACCCCTTTAACTCATGTTTACTTCATTGTCAGCCAACTCCCTTTTTTCCCCTGGGCCCCATTAATTTATTACCCTTCTCCAACCAGAATGTTTATCTAAACAAACCATAAAAGCTGCTTGTTGTTCAGCAATTAACATATTTCTATTTTTTTTTCAAACCATTCTCCCTACTATTCCCAAATTCCAATTCCTAGTTTAAATACATACGAGTAACAATTTTCCAAATTAACTTTACTGAAAAGAAATGGAAAAGAAACATCAGAAAAACCAAGCAACCTATATTTTCCAACTTTCCCCTTTTAAATTGCGAGGAAATATAGCAATAAACATTCCCTTACAGCAGAGAATAACCTCCCCCGCTTACAGTTTCTTAAAGGAACATTCACACCTACCCTTACAACATATGGCTTCTGACAAACAAAGGACCTTTCACTTTGAAGGCCCACAGGAGCCGTTGGAAGAGGAGGAGGGGGAGAAGCAACACCCGACCAGTAAGGATACAAATCCAGCGCGGGGCTTGCTTTTTCAGAGGCCCACAGGAGCCGTTGGAAGAGGAGGGGGGGAGGAGCAACACCCGACCGGTAAGGATAAAAATCCAGCGCGGGGCTTGTTTACCAAAATCCATAACGTTCCATTCGGAGAAGTGGTTTTTTTGGGGGGGTTTTGAGGAAGCCGCTGATTGGTGGGAAGGGGACTAGGGTAAGCAGCTGATTGACAGTCAGATTCCAGCAGTTTGTAGTGTATTTTGTATTGTGTTGATATTGTATCCAGTGTAAGGGGGGAGTATGAAGGCCAGGGCAGTGTACTGTTGTGAATGTCAGATGTGGGAGGTCAGGGAAGCTGATAGCCCTCCAGTCGTCCACATCTGCGCCAGGTGTGTCGAGATGGGGCTCCTAAAGGACTGTGTTAGGAACCTGGAGCAACAGCTCGAGGACCTCCGTCTGGTCAGGGAGAATGAGGAGGTCATAGACAGGAGTTACAGGGAGGTGATCACTCCCAGACCACGGGAGGCAGACAAGTGGGTCACTGTTAGGAAGGGCAAGGGGCAGAGGCACGGACTAGAGAGTACCCCGGTGGCTGTACACCTGGAAAATAGGAAATAGTTTGAGTTCGATTGGAGCGGACAGCCTACCTGGGGGCAGCAACAGCGGCCGGGCCTCCAGCACAGAGAACGGCCCTGATGCTCAGAAGGGTAGCAAAAAGAGGAGGGCAATTGTAATAGGGGACTCCATAGTTAGGGGGTCAGATTGGTGATTCTGTGGACGCAATCAGGAGACCCGGATGGTAGTTTGCCTCCCTGGTGCCAATGTCTCGGCTGTGTCAGAACGTGTCGAAAATATTCTGAAAAGGGAGGGAGAGGAGCCTGATGTTGTGGTACACATTGGTACCAATGACATAGGCAGAAAAAGAGAAGAGGTCCTGAAAGGAGAATTTAGGGAGTTGAGGGGAAAGTTAAGGAGAAGGACCAAAAGAGTAACAATTTCAGGATTACTGCCTGTGCCACGTGACGGTGAGAGTAGAAATGGAATGAGGTGGAGGATAAATGCATGGCTGAGGGACTGGTGCAGTGGGCAGAGATTCAAGATTTGCAAAGGAGCCTTTAAACTAGAAAGACTGGGGGGAGGGACTCGGGTAGAGGGGGCCAGGGGACAGGGTGAGGGGCAAGAGGCAGAGAAGGGAAGTATTCGGACCCAAAATGTAGGCAAGAAAGAGGAAAAAATATAATAAACAGAGAATAAGGGATGGGTTACACAAAAAGCTGGAGAAACTCAGCGGGTGCAGCAGCATCTAAGGAGCGAAGGAGATAGGCGACGTTTCGGGTCAAGACCCTTCTTCAGACTGGTTAGAGATCAGGGAAACGGGAGATATAAACAGTGATGTGGAGAGATAAAGAACAATGAATGAAAGATATGCAAAAAAATATCGATGATAAAGGCAACAGGCCATTGTAAGTTGTTTGTGGTGTGAAAATGAGAAGCTAGTGCGACTGGGGGGGGGGGGGGGGGGGGGGGATGGAGAAGGAATGTCAGGGCCCGAGGGCTGAGGGAGAGGTGGGGAGGAGGCAGTCTGGGATAACAGAATTGAGAAAATTCAATGTTTAAGCTCAGAGGATGCAGACTCCCCAAGCGGAATATGAGGTGCTGTTCCTCCAACTTGCGGTGTTGCTCACTCTGGCCATGGAGGAGGCCCAGGACCGAGAGGTCGGATACGGAATGGGAGGGGGAGTTGAAGTGCTGAGGCCACCGGGAGGTCGGGTTGGTTATTGCGGACCGAGCAGAGGTGTTCGGCGAAACGATCGCCCAGCCTCTACTTGGTCTCACCGATGTAGATCAGCTGGCATTTGGAGCAACGGATGCAGTAGATGAGGTTGGAGGAGGTGCAGGTGAACCTCTGTCGGACTTGGAATGACTGCTTGGGTCCCTGAAAGGAGTGGATGGGGGAGGTGAAGGGACAAGTGTAGCATCTCTTGCGGTTGCAAGGGAAAGTGCCCGGGGAAGGAGTGGAGCGGGAGGGAAGGGAAGAATTGACAAGGGAGTTGCGGAGGGAGCAGTCTTTGCGGAAGGCAGACGGGGGGGGAGATGGGAAGATGTGGCGAGTGGAGGGGTCACGTTGGAGGTGGCGAAACTGGCGGAGGACTATCTGTTGTATGCGCTGGCTGGTGGGGTGAAAGGTGAGGACCAGGGGGACTCGGCCCTTGTTGTGAGTCGGGGAATGGGGAGAGAGGGCAGTGTTGCGGGGTATGGAGGAGACCCTGGTGCGAGCCTCATCTATAGTGGGGGAGGGGAAACCCCGTTCTCTGAAGAACGAGTACATTTGCGATGACCTGGTGTGAAATACGTCATCCTGGGAGCAGGTGCGGCGTAGACGGAGGAATTGGGAATAGGGGATGGAGTCCTTACAGGGAGCAGGGTGGGAGGAAGAGTAGTCCAGGTAGCTGTGGGAGTCAGTTGGTTTGTAGTGGATGTCAGTCAGGAGTGTATCACCTGCAATAGAGATGGTGAGGTCAAGGAATGGTAGGGAAATGTCGGAAATGGTCCAAGTATATTTGAGTGCCGGATGGAAGTTGGTGGTGAAATGGATGAAGTCAGTCAGTTGTGCGTGGGTGCAGGAGGTGACACCAAAGCAGTCGTCAATGTAACGGAGGTAAAGGTCGGGGGTGGGGCTCTGGTACGCCGAGAACAAAGATTGTTCGACGTGCCCAACAAAGAGGCAGGTGTAGCTAGGGCCCATGCGTGTGCCCATAGCTACGCCTTGTGTTTGGAGGAAATGGGAGGAGTCAAAAGAGAAGTTGTTGAGGGTAAGGACCAACTCCGCTAGGCGGAGGAGGGTGTCAGTGGATGGGTATGGGTTGCTCCTCTGGTCGAGAAGAATAAGGGATGGTGGGCTTCTAAAATGTGTATATTTTAATGCTAGGAGCATTGTAAGAAAGGTGGATGAACTTAGAGCCTGGATTGACACCTGGAAATATGATGTTGTGGCAATCAGTGAAACATGGTTGCAGGAGGGCTGTGATTGGAAACTAAATATTCCAGGATTTTGTTGCTTCAGGTGTGATAGAATTGGAGGGACCAGAGGTGGAGGGGTTGCATTGCTTGTCAGAGAAGATATTACAGCAGTGCTTTGGCAGGATAGATTAGAGGGCTCATCTAGGGAGGCTATTTGGGTGGAACTGAGAAGGAGGAATGGTGTAGCAACACTTTTAGGGGTGTATTATAGACCGCCAAATGGGGAGCGAGAATTGGAAGAGCTAATATGTAAAGAGATAGCAGATATTAGTAGTAAGCACAAGGTAGTGATTGTGGGAGATTTCAATTTTCCACACATAGACTGGGAAACACATTCTGTAAATGGGCTGGATGGTTTGGAGTTTGTTAAATGTGTGCAGGATAGTTTTTTGCAGCAATACATAGAGGTATTGACCAGAGAAGGGGCAGTGCTGGACCTCCTGTTAGGAAATGAGGCAGGTCAGGTGACGGAGGTATGCGTTGGTGAGCACTTCGGGACCAGTGATCACAGTACCATTAGTTTCAATATAATTATGGAGAGAGTTAGAACTGGACCTAGGGTTGAGATTTTTGATTGGAGAAAGGCTAACTTTGAGGGAATGCGTAATGATTTAAAAGGAGTGAATTGGGACATTGTGTTTTATGGGAAGGATGTAGAAGAGAAATGGAGGACATTTAAAGGGGAAATTGTAAGAGTACAGAATATTTATGTTCGGTTGAAAGAAAGTAGTAAAAATTGGAATAAGCCATGGAAATTGGACACTTGGTTCGAAACAAATTAGAGATATCTACAATTATTATAGGAGGCATGGAGTAAATGAGGTGCTAGATGAGTATAAAGAATGTAAAAAGAATCTTAAGAAAGAAATAAGAAAAGCTAAAAGAAGATATGAGGTTGCTTTGGCAAGAAAGGAGAAAGTAAATCCAAAGGGTTTCTACAGCTATATTAATAGCAAAAGGATAACGAGGGATAAAATTGGACCATTAGAGAGCCAGAATGGACAGCTATCTGCAGAGCCAAAAGAGATGGGGGAGATATTGAACAATTTATTTTCTTCGGTATTCACCAAGGAGAAGGATATTGAACTCTGTGAGGTAAGGGAAAAAAGTAGAGTAGCTATGGAAACTATGAGATTCAAAGAGGAGGAAGTACTGACACTTTTGAAAAATATAAAAGTGGATAAGTCTCCAGGTCCTGACAGGATACTCCCTAGGACATTGAGGGAAGTTAGTGTAGAAATAGCAGGGGCTATGACAGAAATATTTCAAATGTCATTAGAAACTGGAATAGTGCCGGAGGATTGGCGTACTGTGCATGTTGTTCCATTGTTTAAAAAGGGTTCAAAGAATAAACCTAGCAATTATAGACCTGTTAATTTGACGTCAGTGGTGGGCAAATTAATGAAAAGGATACTTAGAGATAATATATATAAGCATCTGGATAAACAGGGTCTGATCAAGAACAGTCAACATGGATTTGTGCCTGGAAGGTCATGTTTGACAAACCTTCTTGAATTTTTTGAAGAGGTTACTAGGGAAATTTTGAGGGTAAAGCAGTGGATGTTGTCTATATGGATTTCAGTAAGGCCTTTGACAAGGTTCCACATGGAAGGTTGGTTAAGAAGGTTCAATCTTTGGGTGTTAATGGCGGAGTAGCAAGATGGATTCAACAGTGGCTGAATGGGAGATGCCAGAGAGTAATGGTGGATGGCTGTTTGTCAGGTTGGAAGCCGGTGACCAGTGGGGTGCCTCAGGGATCTGTGTTGGGTCCACTGTTGTTTGTCATGTACATCAATGATCTAGATGATGGGGTGGAAAATTGGATAAGTAAGTATGCAGATGATACTAAGATAGGTGGTGCTGTGGAAAATTAAGTAGATTTTCAAAGTCTACAGAAAGATTTGGGCCATTTGGAAGAGTGGGCTGAAAGATGGCAGATGGAGTTTAATGCTGATAAGTGTGTGGTGCTACATCCTGGCAGGACAAATCAAAATAGGACGTACATGGTAAATGGTAGGGAATTGAGGAATGCTGTGGAACAGAGGGATCTAGGAATAACTGTGCATAGTTCCCTGAAGGTGGAATCGCATGTAGATAGGGTGGTAAAGAAAGCTTTTGGTGTGCTGGCCTTTATAAATCAGAGCATTGAATATAGGAGTAGGGAAGTAATGTTAAAATTGTACAAGGCATTGGTGAGACCAATTCTGGAGTATGGTGTACAATTTTGGTCGCCTAATTATAGGAAGGATGTCAACAAAATAGAGACCATTTGGGAGTGCTGGTGCAGCGTTCCCAAAAAGTTAATTTGCAAGTCGAATTGCTGGTTAAGAAGGCAAATTCAATGGCAGCATTTATTTCAAGAAGTATTTTAGAGAAGTATTTTACAAAAACAAGGATATAATGCTCTATAAGGCGCTGGTCAGGCCGCATGTGGAATCTTGTGAGCAGTTGTGGGCACCATATCTGAGGAAGGATGTGCTGGTGTTGAAGGGAGTCCAGAGGAGATTTGACGAGA
Organism: Raja brachyura; assembly: GCA_963514005.1. Next base: position 412,285 of record CAUPSL010000006.1, on the reverse strand, counting down.
ATGATAGCAACAATGAGCAGGTTAACATATGATGAGTGTTTGATGGCAGCGGGCATGCACTTGCTGTAGTTTAGAAGGATGAGGGAGGACATCATTGGACCTTACTGAATAGTGAAGGGCTTGGTTAGTGGATGTGGAGAGGATGTTTTCACTAGTGGGAGAGTCTAGGGCCAGAGGCGATAACCTCAGAATAAAAAGATGGATATTTAGGAAGGAGATGAAGAGGAATTTCTTGTCAGAGGGTGGTGAATCTATGGAATTCATTGCCACAGACATCTATGTAGGCCAAGTCAATGGATGTTTTTAAGGTGGAGATTGACAGATTTGTGATTAGTACAGGTGTCAAGGATTGTGGGGACATGGCAGGAGAATGTGGTTGAGAGGGAGAGGTAGATCAGCCATGATTGAATGGCGGGGTAGACGTGATGGGCTGAATGGCCTATTTCTGCTCCGTCTTCTTTCGTGTGGCGTGCACAGCCTAAACTTGTTGGACAACTTGTTCTATTTGATGTGTTAAAGAAGGAACTGCAGATGCTGGAGAATCGAGGGTTACACAAAAAGCTGGAGAAACTCAGCGGGTGCAGCAGCATCTAAGGGGCGAAGGAGATAGGCGACGTTTCGGGTCGAGACCCTTCTTCAGACTATTTGATCTTCCGTTTGTGCATGTCGAGTTGATTGCATTAGTCGAAACAGGGCGGACCATGTGAAGGTTGCAATCTTCCACACCATTCCGTTCCTAGAACCTATGAATGTGTAACACTACGGAGAATAAACTGCTGGTGAAATGTAGCAAGTCAGGGTGCATCAGTGGAGGGAACATGGAGGGTCGATGTATAGGGATAGGACTTTCCTCTGGACTGATCCTCTGGAAAGGTCTCGACCCAAAATGTTGTCTGTTCATTTCTGACCACTGTTTTCGCCTGACCTGCTGTGGTGACTGTGGAATTCTTTGCCACAGAAGGCTGTGGAGGCCAAGCCGAAGCAATAGAGTCCCTGGCAATATTGAAAAACATAGGAACCTTCATGTGTAGATAGCAGCGCAGATATATAACACACACATGACACATGGGATACTGACTTTCATGAGTCGAACATTAGATTAGATTAGATTACAATGTTAGATCATATAAAATAAGATTAATTTACTTTAGTTTAGTTTACTTTAGCGCAGAACAGGCCTTTCAGCCCAGCGAGTCCGCACCTACCAATGATCCCCACACACTAACACTACCCTACACACACGAGGGGCAATTTTACATTAATACCAAGCCAATGAATTTACAAACCTGTCTTTGATGTGTGGGAAGAAACTGAAGGTCTCGGAGAATACCTGCGCAGGTCATGGGGAGAACGTACAAACTCCATACAGACAAGCATCATTCAGGATTGAATCCGGCTCTCTACTGTAACCATATAACCATATAACAATTACAGCACGGAAACAGGCCTTCTCGGCCCTTCCAGTCCATGCCGACCATTTATTTTCCCCTAGCCCCATCTACCTGCACTCAGACCATACCCCTCCATTCCCTTCCCGTCCATATACCTATCCACTTTACTTTTAAATGTTAAAATCGATCCTGCCTCCACCACTTCTGCTGGAAGATCATTCCACACAGCCACCACTCTCTGAGTAAAGAAGTTCCCCCTCATGTTACCCCTAAACTTCTGTCCCTTAATTCTTATATCATGCCCTCTTGTTTGAATCTTCCATACCATCAATGGGAAAAGCTTATCCACGTCAACTCTTGTCTATCCCTTTCATCATTTTAAAGACCTCAATCAAGTCCCCCCTTAACCTTCTGCGCTCCAAAGAATAAAGACCTAACTTGTTCAACCTTTCTCTGTAACTTAGTTGCTGGAACCCAGGCAACATTCTAGTAAATCTCCTCTGTACTCTCTCTATTTTGTTGACATCCTTCCTATAATTAGGCGACCATAATTGTACACCATACTCCAGAATTGGTCTCACCAGTGCCTTGTACAATTTTAACATTACTTCCCTACTCCTATATTCAACGCTCTGATTTATAAAGGCCAGCACACCAAAAGCTTTCTTTACCACCCTATCTGAAGATTCCACCTTCAGGGAACTATGCACAGTTATTCCTAGATCTCTCTGTTTCACAGCATTCCTCAATTCCCTACCATTTACTATGTAAGGCAACTCTAAGGCAGCAAATCTACCGCTGCGCCACTGTGCCACTCTAAAGTAGGTTGGTAGTAGTTAGCAGTTAGTAGTTATTAAAGTAGAGGAGCAGTAGGTTATGCTCCCACTTTATAAAACATTGCCGGGCTTCAACTGGTGTACTTTGCGTAGTTCTGGTCACTATAAGAAGGATGTGATAACACCTGAGAGAATGAAAAGGATGGATGAATTAATTAATTACTGATTACTTTATTGTCACCTGACAAATCACAGTGAAATGTCATTGCTTGCATACCCAAGGTACGCAACTAGTCGCCACATAAAGGACGCTGACAAAGTTACAAAATATCAACACTAGGTCCCCTTTTGTTCTCCCTCTCCCTCTCCTCCTCCTCCTCCTCCTCACAGCGGTATTCCCATGCCGGGACCTCCATTGTTCATTGTTCTACTCCTTCCATCACCTGGAATGCGGAGACCACACCTGGGGTATTGTGTGCAGTTTTGGTCCCCTAATTTGAGGAAAGACATTCTTGCTATTGAGGGAGTGCAGTGTAGGTTCACCAGGTTAGTTTTCCGAATATCTGATGAAAGAATGGGTCGGATAGGCTTCTATTCACTGGAATTTAGTTGGATAAGAAGGAATCTTATCGGCGATATCGGCGGCGGCGATCTATCGATATATCTAGATGATATCGCCGGCGGCGCGACTCACGTGTCTGTCTTTTTTTTCCGTCTAGTTAAATGTAGTTGTTCGTGTTTTTTTTGCAATGTTTCTAACTGTGTATATGTGGGGGGTGGGGGGGGGGGGGGGGGAGAGAGGGAAACTTTTAAAATCTCTTCCCTGCACGGGAGACCCAACCTTTTCCCTGTCGGGTCTCCGTTGTCGTTGGGGCCTAGTACCGTGGAGCGGCCTCCGACCGGGACGACCTGGGGGCTCCAGTCATGGAGCCTGCGGAGCTGCGGACTCACCGTCGTGGGGCTGGCCAGCCTCGGAGCGTGGGGAGCGGTGGTGGCTCGCTGCTGCAGCCCGACTCCGGAGCTCCAGCTCCAGCTGCAGATTACTGCCGGTGGACTGTCGGGATATCGGGAGCTCGCGGGTCCGGGTGGGAGACCGCTTTCCGGAGCTCCCGCAACGCAACATCTCCCGCTCGTGCCGCGGGGTTGGAACGACCCGGAGCGGGGCCGTACATCGCCCGGCGCGGCTTCAATGGCCGTGGGACTTAACATCGCCCGCCTGGGGCTTGGACATCGGGAGTGAAATGGTGCGGGGGAGAGAGAAGACTTTGCCTTCCAACACAGTGAGGAGGAGATTCACTGCGATGGATGTTTGTGTGAATTGAATTGTTTGTATGTTTTGTAGGAATTGTTTTGTTTGTATGGCTGTAGAAACGGAATTTCGTTTGAGCCTCACTGAGGTTCGAATGACAAATAATAAAATCTAATCTAATCTATCTAATCTTATAGAAACGTGTAATATTTTTAAGGGATTGGACAGGTTAGATGCAAGTTTGTGATGTTGGGGAGTCCAGAACTAGGGGATTACAGTTGAAGAATAAGGGGTAGGCCATTTAGGACTGAGATGAGGAAAAGCTTTTGCACCCCGAGAGTTGTGAATCTGTGGAATTTGCTGCCACAGAAGGCAATGGAGGCCAATTCACTTGATGTTTTCAAGAGAGAGTTTGACATAGCTCTTAGGGGTAAAAAAAATCAAGGGATATCGGGAGAAAGCAGGGGCGGAGTACTGGTTTTGGATGATCAACCATGAATAAATTGAATGGCGGTGCTGGCTCGATGGGCCAAATGGCCTACACCTGCACATATTTTCTATGTTTTCTATGTTTCCCACAGCGGTCCCCCCACACCGGGCCCTCCTTTGTTCCTCTGGGCAGTGGCGTCCTCATTCCCACGTTGTTGTCCTCGTTACTCTGTCGCCGCACGGACCTCTCCACTAACGCTGCCAGGTCCTCTCCGGATGCCTCCGTGGCCCCGACCCAGGCCCCAGCAGCGGGCTCTGCAGATGCCAACAAGGATGAAACAATTGAAGATTGAGGAGAGACTGGAGAGGCTGGGTCTGTGTCCTCTGGGCAGATGAGATTAAGTGTGGACATGATCAGGCTGTACATAAGTATAGGCAAATGCACGGGAAGGGAATGGAGGGGTATGGTCTGAGTGCAGGTAGATGGGACTAGGGGAAAATAAATGGTCGGCACGGACTGGAAGGGCCGAGAAGGCCTGTTTCCGTGCTGTAATTGTTATATGGTTATATGGTTATATGGTAAAAAGTATAGGCATATACTCTAGGGTACAGGAGGCTGTGGAGGCCAAGTCAATGGATATTTTTAAAGTGGAGATTGTTACGTTCTTGATTGGTAAGTGTAATGATTTGACTCGAACACACATTAAGATACATCACATATTTATTAAATCACTTACAGCATGGATCTGCAGAAGTTACAGCTCCGAGCTGCTACTGCTACGAACTAGCATAAGCGACTTCTCGACATTATAAAAATACATAATAGGCGGAGCTACTACTAACAAGCACTATAATTGGCTCGGATGAAATAGCCAATCTACATCTCCTCTTGTAGAAATAAAGAAACATCGATGACTAAGCAATATAAGCAGAATGTTAAGAATACATTTGCAAAGTTACACAAAATCGGCATATCTAACGGGTGGCCTGCAAACCCGTCCATCCTGTGTGCGGTACGAGACTGCCTCACCTCGTATGAAATAACCAATCTACGGTAAGGGTGTCACGGGCGATGGGGAGAAGGCGGGAGAATGGGGTCGAGCGGGAACGATACACCAGAATGGCGGAAAAGACTTGATGGCACGAATGGCCTTATACTGCTCCTACAATGGGAATTGATGAACCTATGAACTTATGAATGGTTTAGTTTAGTTTAGTTTAGAGATTCGGCCAACCAAATCCTCATCGACACGCGATCCCCGCATATTGACACAAGGCGACACATACTAGAGACAATTACAGTGTACTATGTATACAGTATACTATGTTTACTTATTCTGATTGTTCCTTCCGGGACATATGACAATAAAACATATTGCTTCTTGATAGACATAAAATGCTGGAGTAACTCAACGGGACAGGCAGCATCTCCCGAGAGAAGGAATGGGTGACGTTTCGCATGTAGAGACTTTTCTCCAGAGATGCTGCCTGTCCCGCTGGGTTACTCAAGCATTTTGTGCCTATCTTCAGTTTAACCTTGCATCTGCAGTTCCTTCCTACACTATATATGAGTGATATGATTATAGGTCTCAGCAGTGTCCTACCAACCACAAATTTCTGACCAGACTCATACTACCAGGATATATCTAAAGCCAAAGGCAGTGTTCAAGAATTTGAACAATGAGTTGTTGTGTTTTCGTGAAGATTTATTTTGTGGACACGAAGCCGTCCGTCAAAAGAGGTCTGTCCGAGTGATAGCTAAACATCCATAAACCAGCACGGACAAAAAACCTCGGCCAAATGTATCAATCGGAGATTGTCTGGTCCGATGGGCTTGCTTTGACTTCCGCGTAGATGGTGGTTTCTGGAGAACGTGTTTCTCTGGGTTCGGACTTGGGCAGCCCATCCAGATTGATCGTCGTGTAGTCAACGTCACCGTCCTCTTTCTGCAGAGAGACACATTGAAAAGATAAAAAGTACGTGCATAAGTACGCCATTCGAGCCGGCACCACCATTCAATATGATGATGGCTGATCATGCAGAATAAGTCTCCCGTTCCTGCTTTCACCCCATATCCCTTGATTCCGTTAGTCCGCAGAACTAAATCTAACTCTCTCTTGAAAATATGCAGTGAATTGGCGGTTACACAAAAAGCTGGAGAAATTCAGCGGGTGCAGCAGCATCTAAGGAGCGAAGGAGATAGGCGACGTTTCGGGTTGAGTGAATTGGCCTCCACTGCCTTCTGTGCAGAGAATTCCACAGAGTCACAACTCTCTGGCTGAAAAGATTTTTCTTCATCTCAGTTCTAAATGGCCTACCCTTTATTCTTAAATTGTGACTCCTGGTTCTGGACTCCCCCAACACGAGGAACATTTGTTCCTGAATCTAGCTTATCCAATTCCTTAAGAATGTTGTATGTTTCTATAAGATCCCCTCTCTCCTTCTAAATTCCGGGGAATATAAGCCCAGTCGATCCATTCTTTCATTGTATGTCAATATAACACAAAATGATGGAATAACTCAGTGCGTCAGGCAGCACCATCATAACTTCATAAGTTCCTAAGATCTAGGGGCAGAATTAGGCCATTCGGCCCATGAAGACTACTCCGCCATTCAATCGTGGCTGATATATCTTTCCATCTGGACCAATTCACCCTTTCAGAAAATCAATAAATGGAGGCCATATTCTAGCAAACAATTCAGGTTTGCCAATAAAGACAAGTCAATTTTTTTCCAAGTGTAAGGTCTCAGACATCTCCATAATCCACATTTTAATTTGTGGGGCTTGTTAGGTTTTTCCAAAATTGTAATATTAATTTTTTCCCAATTATTATCAAGGAAATGTCTTGGTTTGTTGTACGTTTTAAGCTTTGTTCTGATATTCCTAATATTATTAGTTTTGGATCAGGATCCAATTGGATATTAACAACTTCAGAAATAATTTTAAAAATAATTAATTTCTACATCCGGGAAAGCAATTTTTGTACAGTTTACAAAAGTATGAGTTAAATTAGCTTTAAATATTGACATTTATCACAGATAGGATAAATATTTGGAACAATTCTATTTAATTTTGTTTTAAAATAGTGCAGTCTATGTAGTACTTTGAATTGTATTAAAGAGTGTCTGGCATTTAACGAACATTGATGTATATGTTGTAAACTTTCATCCCATATATCTTTCATTATAGGTTGAGCTAGTTCATTTTCCCATGCTTGTCTATATAGTTCCGTCGACACGACCTCACTATCTAAAATAATATTATAAATATGAGATATTAATTTCTCTGTGTTAGGATGTTAATTCAAACATTCATCAAGGATCTCTGGCTCCCTAGTTCTATATTCTTGTGAATATGATTTAACATATTCTTTAAGTTGTAAATATCTAAAAAAAATATTTGAATATAATCCATAATTCTGTTTTTACTCCTGAAATGAAAGAAAAATACCTTTTCTGTTTAATTCCATAATTTTTCCATTGTACAAAACCTTTATCCAACACAGAAGGTTTAAATGAAGGTAGACAAAAGTGCTGGAGAAACTCAGCGGGTGCCGCAGCATCTATGGAGCGAAGGAAATAGGCAACGTTTCGGGCCAAAACCTTTCTTCAGACTGCTGGAGGGTGGGGGAGGCGGGGAGCAGAAAGGAAAAAGGAGGAGGAGCCTGAGGGCTGAGGGAGTGCTAGGAAGGGTTGGACAATGAAGGGTTATTTACAATGGGGAGTAGGAATGATAAATAGGAAGATTAAACGAGAACTTACCAGTTTGAAGTTTGATCTTTATTTTATGAGGTGTTACGATGAGGGATTACGTGAAGAAGCCCGCCAGCCCGCATGCGCATCATCCTTCAAAGCAGCAGTGTGAAATCACAGAAAACAGTTGCTGAACTGATTATAGGAAGATTCGAGAAACTAGAACTACCACATGACCTTTATTTGAAGAGGGTTGAGAGCGGAGGGCACATAATCGCTCATCGTAACTCCTCATAAAATAAAGATTCAAACCGGTAAGTTCACGTTTAATCTTCCTATTTTACTTCGGAGTCACCTGAGTGACTACATGAAGACTTTTTTTTTGGGTTTTTTTTGTTTATTTTTGTTAGAAGTAAGTACAATAGTGTGGTACATAAGTACCTAATACAAACATACATATTTCCATTCTTGAACAACTTCATACTTTTGATTTAATAATAAAAGAACAGTGGAAGAAAAAAGAAATAAAGAGTGTCAGAATAGATAGACAAGCGAGTAGAAACAGATAGCAAATGAAATAAAGGGCATAGAAGAGAAGCTGAAAAGATTGAAATAGAAGGAGAAAGTAAAGAAAAGAGAGATTAGGAGAGATCTACCTATTTCGTATTTTTGCCCATCCGTCACCCGGTTCTAAACCATTTAATTTCTGAGGTTATGTTATGTTGCACCATGTGCTTGCAAAAAGTTGATAAAAGGAGACCAATTCTTTGAGAATTGGGCTACTTTGCCTAGTAGGAGAAATCTCATTTCTTCAAGATGAAGCGTTTCCGACATATTTGAAATCCACATTTTGAATGTTGGCGTGGTTGCGTTTTTCCAAAATTTGAGTTTCAGTTTTTTTGCTGTTATTAGACCATAATTAAGAAAAGCTTCTTGGAATATAGTTAGTTTACTTCCCTCTTCCATTGATCCAAAGATAATCAGTTCCGTATTGGGGTTCAATTTTGTGTTAAATAGTTTTGTAAAAATTCAAAAAATTTCATTCCAAAATGTATACAGTTTTATACACGAGACAAAGGAATGTGCTATAGTGGCATTTTGAGTAAGACATTTGTCACAGATGGGGGAAACATTTGGAAATATTTTATTCAGTCTAGTTTTAGAATAATATAATCTATGTAAAATTTTAAATTGAATTAGGTTATGTCTTACATTAATTGAACATTTATTTACATATAATAGATTTTTTCCCCATCTATCGTTAGGAATTTTCATCAATAACTCTTGTTCCCAGTCCCTTCCCTTCCCTCCCGTGAAGACTTTAAAGTGATGTGATTTCATGCCGCGAACACGAGTCCATGCAACACATTGCATTAGTTGACCAGAAATGATTGAAAAGATAATGCATTCGGGCATGACATAGATTTAAAACATGCTGATGTAAATGATAATAATAATAGCGATCCTTACATCCGGGAAAGCAAATTATTGAGCAGAATTTAAATTGAGTTGGCAAATGAAACCAGCCTGGCAATCGGTTTATTATAAAAGGTTTGGAAAGCCCGCTCATTAAACCATCCTGCTGTCGCTAGGATGTGGTCCAGCGGAACCCCCGTGAACCTCGCTGCTGATGCTGTTGCAGCCCTGATGCAGTGAGATTTAAAAATATCAGAGTTCACTCCTGCACAAGCCAATATACGTCTAACCATCTGGAGATGGTCTGCACTGAAACCCTCTTGTGTGGTTTTTGGTGGCTAATGAACATTGCCAGCTCAGTGCCTCTAAGGTTCTTAGTAGCCTTAAAATACTGAAGAATATGTGTGACAACACACTATCTATGGTCCATAGGGTATACCAGAAATTCCAGTTTTAGAGCTAACACCCCTGGTCTGCTCTGTTTAATTAGCTCATTACGTAGAACGTTATTTTGTTGTTAGATATAACCATTCTGTCCAGCCGCAGCTTATGCAATGACTGGACGTGTTGCTCTGAAACTAGCGCCATGAGTATAACTACCTTATACGTGAGCCAGGCCAACAATAAGGATGTAGCTGAAGCCCATCGGCGAAGTGGTGTGAACACAATGTTAACATCCCATACTTCAGTGTACCTGGGCCTGGGAGGGTTTGTATTAAAGATACCCTCCATGAATATGGATATCAGAGGGTGAGCCGACAAAGTGGTGTCCTGATCCCAGCAGCAATATGCTGACAAGGCACTTTGGCACAGTCAAAGAATAATTTTAATTTTGAAAGAAACTCCAAGACGTCAGTTATCGATGCCGTATTATACATTATATTAGAACACATCCATCTCCAGATTTAGGAAATGTACTGCTTCTTGGTGCTATCTCTCCAAGCTGCAACGATCACGTCCATGACTCGCAGACAGGAGGCAAAGGGTAGGAGTAAACGGGTCCTTTTCAGAATGGCAGGCAGTGACTAGTGGGGTACCGCAAGGCTCAGTGCTGGGACCCCAGCTATTTACAATATATATTAATGATTTGGACGAGGGAATTCAATGCAACATCTCCAAATTTGCAGATGACACCAAGCTGGGGGGTATAGTTAGGTGTGAGGAGGATGCTTGGAGGCTGCAGGGTGATTTGGATAGGCTGAGTGAATGGGCAGATGCATGGCAGATGCAATATAATGTGGATAAATGTGAGGTTATCCACTTTGGTGGCAAAAAATGAGGGTAGACTATTATCTGAATGGTCAGATTAGGAAAAGGGGAGATGCAACGAGACCTGGGTGTCATGGTACACCAATCATTGAAAGTAGGCATGCAGGTGCAGCAGGCAGTGAAGAAAGCGAATGGTATGTTAGCATTCATAGCGACAGGATTTGAGTATAGGAGCAGGGAGGTTCTACTGCAGTTGTACATGGTTTTGGTGAGGCCACACCAGGAGTATTGCGTACAATTTTGGTCTCCAAATCTGAGGAAAGACATTCTTGCCATAGAGGAGGTACAGAGAAGATTCACCAGAATGATTCCTGGGATGTCAGGACTTTCATATGAGGAAAGACTGGATAGACTTGCTGGAATTTAGAAGATTGAGGGGGGATCTTATAGAAACTTATAAAATTCTTAAGGGGTTGAAAAAGCTAGATGCTGGAAGATTGTTCCTGATGTTGGGGGAGTCCAGAACAAGGGGTCACAGTCTAAGGATAAGGGGGAATTCCTTTAGGACCGAGATGAGGATAACATTATTTACACAGAGAGTGGTGAGTCTCTGGAATTCTCTGCCACAGAACGTAGTTGAGGCCAGTTCATTGGCTATATTTAAGAGGGCATTAGATGTGGCACTTGTGGCTAAAGGGATCAGGTGGTATGGAGAGAAGGCAGGTACGGGATACTGAGTTGGATGATCAGCCATGATCACATTGAATGGCGATGCAGGCTTGAAGGGCCAAATGGCCTACTCCTGCACCTATTTTTCTATGTTCTATGTTTCTATGGCTCGGTTTGACAACCCAATAAATTGATTCTATTATGCATGGGTGGGCTTCCCAAGTAATGGGATGAACCAGCAAATTTCTGTGTTTTAGCTCCAGCGTGACCTGCTTATGCAGGGGCAGAGTCACAGTGGGTCTCTTCGCAGACCCACGGCAGCTTCCTATCAAGGGCTGCCAAATGTCTCACCCTCTTCGCAGGGAAGCATTGGGGGTCAGAACTGGGCTGACCCTGAAGAAGGGGACATGGCTGAAGACTCACCTGTGTTAGGGGTGCCGCACGAAGAACTATTGGGTATGGTCAATAAATTTGCCAAAAGGTCTGCCATTGCATCCCAAGCTGGCTGCCAGTATTAATTACATGGCAACGAACCAGCTGCAGGAACAAGCAATTAACAACATGGCAGAAAAATACCCTGTGCCAGAGAATTGTATTTCTCTTAATGTACCTGCTGTCAACAACCCCATTTGGGGCAACATGAGCCCGACCATAAGGAGCCAGGAGGTGAAACTGCAAAGAATCCTCAAACTGCTGGCTGCTGGGATTACAGCAGTAGCCAGAAATGTCGATGGGGTTGAGATGCCTGAAGAGCTGCGAGACACTCCAGCACTCCTGTGCAATACGTTGTTTGAAATCAACAGCTACAGGAAGAGCATCATAAAACCTGCACTCAATCCCAAGTTTGTGGGATTATGCAGGCCCAGCAGTGCACAGCCGCCAACATTGCAGTTTGGGGACAACCTCCCTAAGCAGGTTAAAGGCCTGGATGAGGAGGCTAAGCCAATCAGCATGATAAAGGTGCCAACCACCTCCAAAACCCCATATCAGTGGCTGCAGCACCCCTACACAACCACCAGGCACCGCTACAATGAGAGACCATCTGGTGGTGAAAGCTCGAAGGCCGGCCCACCTGCACAACGGTCTTTTTTAGACCATGGCCCAGCCCGGCTTTCTTGGAAAATGCGCCAACCCCATAACGCAGCAACACAACAGAACAAGATGCAACAGAGACAACCAACACAGCACCGCCGGTAACCATGGAGGTAGGTGGGTCTGGTTGCCGCGAAAACATAGCATGTCTAGACTCATGACGGGTTGGGGGACGGATGCACTTGTTTTGTCATGTGTGGAGCACGTTTACCTCTGATCCTTACATAGTCGGAAGTATTCAGGGATATAAAATTGAATTTGTTTACGAACTCCCCATCCCAGTTCAGCATACACCTAGCCGGAAGTTTATACTTTCACAAAAAGAAAGGACAGAAGGCCATGCTGAACTGTTAAGATTAAACACAAAAGGGGTAATTGAGAAGACAAACAGAGAATCTCAAGAGTTCGTATCAAACATTGTTACCAAAAACAAAAAAGACGGCGGATGCCGCATAATTATAGATTTGACCGAAGTGAATACTTCCGTTCAGTATGCCCATTTCAAAATGGACACGTTTGTCACAGCCAAACAGCTAATCTCCAACAGGTACTACATGGCTTGCATCGACCTAAAGGATGCATACTATTTAGTACCAATATATAAGGATCATCGGAAATATCTGAAATTTGTCTGGATGGGACAGCTTTGGCAGTATAAGGCCTTACCCAACGGGTTATCATCAGCACCCAGGCTGTTTACCAAATTGTTAAAACCAGCTTTGGCACATTTGAGGAAACAAAACAATATTGTTATGACCTACCTTGATGATATTCTCATTGTAGGGGAAAATTTAGAGTTGGCTACATTGGCAGTATCAGCCACAAAGCATATTTTTCAAAAGCTGGGATTTATCATTTATCCAGATAAATCAAAATTGAGACCCTCCACTACCATGGATTATTTGGGGTTCACTATCGATTCTGTTGAAATGTCTATCACCTTGCCACCAAACAAAGTGACAGACTTGACGGAAGCATGTAAAGGCCTCACTGGCATCAGGGAACCATTCATTCGGCAAGTAGCCAGAGTGATTGGGAAACTAGTGGCTGCATTTCCAGCAGCACAATTTGGACCACTCCATTACCAAAATCTACAAAGAGCAAAAATATTAGCTCTTAAAACTCATGCAGGCCATTTTGATAAGCCTATGGAACTACCAGGGGAAGCTAAATTAGAGTTAAATAGGTGGATAGACAATATTCAGCATTGTTCTAACCCCATCACTATTATGAATCCCACGGTTGCTTTACAGACAGATGCCAGTGTAAAAGGTTGGGGAGCAACAAATACCACCTCTAGTTGTGGTGGCAGATGGAGTTCACAAGAATTAACCCTGTTGGGAGCACTAGGGATTAATTATCTAGAAATGCTGGGAGCATTTCATGGACTCCGGGCCTACTGCTCAGACATGCACCATTTGCATGTACGATTACAGATTGATAATACCACTGTGGTGGCCTACATTAATCATATGGGTGGAATAAAGTCGATATCATGTGATAAATTGGTTAACAATATCTGGCACAGGTATCTGGAAAGGATATATGGATCTCAGCCACTTACCTTCCAGGTAACCTAAATACAGTAGCGGACACCAGGTCACGCAAATTCAACGACAACACCGAATGGATGTTGGATCGGAAAGTGTTTGCCGATATTATAGCACGGTATGGTACATCAGGTATCGACCTTTTTTACATCCAGATTAAATCACCAACTACCAACATATGTTGCTTGGGAACCAGACCCTGGGGCAGCAGCAATGGACGCTTTCTCGCTGCATTGGGGGGATTTGTTTTTCTATGCATTTCCCCCCTTCTGCCTCATCAGTCGGGTCTTACAAAAAATCAAACAAGACACTGCTTCGGGTATCCTGGTTGTTCCCGACTGGCCTACCCAACCATGGTTGCCAGTAGTACAAAATATGGCCGCAGAACCCTGCATTTGGATCAACAAACGTCCCAGCCATTTGGTACACCCTGTGACAGGGGAAAGTCATCCATGCCATGACCGAATAAACCTGTTGGTTTGCAGATTCTGAACAGGCCATTTCTGAACTACGGACTCTCCGACAGGACGATAAATGTCATCACAGCGTCGTGCAGGGAGTCCACCAGAAGACAATATCTAGCATATGTGAAGAAATGGGAAGTGTTCTGCACCAGAACAAACACTTCATACGACACAGCCAACATCACTGAAGTGCTGGAGTTCCTGGCTACCCTCCACTTTGATGAGGGATTGAGCTACAGTGCCATTAATTGTGCCCGTAGTGCCCTATCCAATTATCTGGGGCGAGGGTGTGATCACCTGGCTGTAGGATCACACCCACTGGTATCTAAACTGATGAGTGGTATATTTAATTCTAATCCCCCCAGGCCCAGATACACCCATATATGGGACATAAGCATAGTAACCATATAACCATATAACAATTACAGCACAGAAACAGGCTCTCTCGGCCCTTCCAGTCCGTGCCGACCATTTATTTTCCCCTAGTCCCATCTACCTGCACTCAGACTACACCCCTCCATTCCCTTCCCGTCCATATACCTATACCATAGTGCTGACTAAGCTTCGAGGATGGACATCTATATCGGGACTCACACTGGATAAATTAACCTATAAAATGGTTATGTTAATGGCACTTGTAACAGCACAACGGGTCCAGTCCCTACATAAATTAAGTATGGACGCCATGTACATTAAAAAAGACAAGATAATTTTCCTTATACAGGGGTTACTTAAACAGGATAGACCCGGATCCACTGGCCAAAAATTAGAACTTCTGGCCTATCCTGCAGATTGTCAGCCCTGCATCGTGACATATATATTGCGATATATAGAGGTCATCAAGAGTCTCAGGGGCACGGAGAGGGCTTTACTTATTAGCCACAAACACCCTCACCATAAGATCAAAGTACAAACCATTTCCAGATGGTTAAGGGTGGTATTGGGTGCAGTGGGGTGGATACTAATGTTTTCAAATCTCACTCCACCAGGGCTGCATCCACATCGGTGGCAAGGATGATGGAAGTTCCAATGGACCACATCCTTGCAGCAGCGGGTTGGAGCAATGAACAGACTTTTCAGCACTTCTATAATATACCCGTTGCCACTCCCGAGACATTTGCAGGGAAAATTTTAAGTTCTGTTTCATGATTACCCAACGTAGGGGCATTATTATTTTAGGTATGAAATAAATACCTTTTTGGTTTTCAGCACAGTTTCATGTCTGAAATACGTTACATCATAGCATGGACTCGTTCCAGGGCATGAAATCACAGAGCTTTGAAATCCTCACGTAGTCACTCACGTGACTCCGAAGTAAAATAGTAAGATTAAATGAGAACTTACCAGTTTGAAGTTTCATCTTTATTTTATGAGGAGTTACGATGAGGGATTACGTGCCCTCCGCTCCCAAACCCTCTATTATAAAGGTCAACTGGTAAATAAAGTTCTCTCTTATCTTACTATGTTAGTCAACTTTGGTATCTGTGATTTCACACCACTGCTTTGAAGAATGTCGCGCATGCGTGCTGGCGGGGAGCTTCACGTAATCCCTCATCGTAACTCCTATGTACATTAAAAAATGGCGTTTTTTCGAAAGCAGTTCATTTCGAAGTGTGCATTGCAAATCAACGCCAGGGCATCCTGCTGGACGTCCGATAAGGGCCCGCCATCCACAGATCTGGCAAATGCCATGATGCCTGAAGCCAGCAATTTTAAATTCTTTGGAGTTTCATTTCTTGGGCTTTGTTGCCCCCTCCAATGTACCCCCAGGTAGAGCTGTTCACTGCCGGCACTTCCAGGGATGCACAATATACAGGTCACATCTTCCTGTAATTGATGCGACGTGAGGTAGTTTATGCTGGAAGCCAGCTCTTCTTGCAGCGGCTCCCATGTTTGCCAGGGTATCACAAACCTTGATGCCATGGCAGGCATTCTTGAACCTCACGCCTGTCATGCATTCCAGTATGTTCCACGAACATACTTCCGAATTCGGAGTCAGTCACATACTGACCCCGTACACTCCCCTCCTCAGAGTGGGAGATATTAAGCAGCCCTGGACCAGGCGCTGCTGTAGGCTCGCAAGGAGACCTGCGCTGATATGTCCCTGTTACACGGAGCCTATCATGATGGAGCATCCTTTCCATAAGGTGCTCCATCCGGGATTAACGCCCGAAGACGCTATCCATGTTGTAGGAGGAGAATTCTCCTGGCCTGACTCGTCCTCTGTAGTCGGTTCCCCCGCGGTTCTCCGTAGCCGGTTTCCCCGCGGCCCATCTGGGTTTTGCCCTGGATTTCCCATTATCCGCAGTAATTGGGACTCTGTAAAGAGAAATTTCCCAAAGAAACCCAACCTCAGAATAAGTTTAAAACTTACCTGCAGTCTTTTGAAATTTACCGCTGGAGGAGCGACGCTCCTCCCAGCCAGTCGTGCGCCATGCGTTAAACATATTGACGCGCATGCAGGCTGGTGGGCTTCTTCACGTAGTCACTCACGTGACTCCGAAGTAAAATTATTCAATTTTAAAGTCATTTTTAATTGTTTCCAAGTTCGTATACCACTATATGTTATCGGATTTTCACTATAAGTTTTCTTATTCAGTTTTGTGGGAGCTAACAAAATCGAGCCAATTTCAAAAGGTAAACTATCTTTCTTTTCCAGCTTTAACCAATCTGGTTGTTGATCCATATCTTCCAACCAGAAGTTCATATGGCATTCCTCTTTAACAACATTGACTCCATTCTCATTCTTATTTTCGTGCACCATTGATAAGCCAAGTCACCAAAATGTAACAGCTGCAACAATATCAAATTGAAATTAAAGCTTACCTGAGCAGGTTCTGGATCTGCATTAAAACAAGTGAAGAGGTATGAGAAGCA
Source organism: Raja brachyura (assembly GCA_963514005.1). Next base: position 395,470 of record CAUPSL010000006.1, on the reverse strand, counting down.
TTGATCATTGTACCGAGGGTGATAAAGTTATTAAAAATTGCACCATGTCAAAGTTTAGACAGAGATGTTGAAAATAAAATAAATTAAAACTGCAAAATGACATACAGAGTTTGAATAGAGTCTAAGTCCCAGGGTGGAAATGTCAACAGCTATATTGAAGAAGCAAAGTTTTAAAGAGATAAGTCTTTTTAGTTTTAGATTTAGAGACACAGCGCGGAAAAGGCCCATGCGGCCCACGGAGTCTGCGCAGTCCAACGGTCCCCTCACATATACACGACCTCTCACACAAGAGACAATTTCACATTTACAGCAAAGCAATTAACTTACACAACCTGTACGTCATTGGAGTGTGGCAGGAATCCAGAGATCTCGGAGAAAAACCGAGGCGGGTCACAGGGAGAACGTGCAAACTCCGTACACACAGCATCCGTAGTCAGCATAGAACCCGGTTTTCTGGCACTGTAAGGTAGTAGCTCTCCCACTTCTCATTCTCCTGCCTTCTCCCCATAACCTCTGACACCTGTATTAATCATGAATCTATCTATCTCTGCCTCGAAACTATCAATTGACTTGGCCACCACAGCCTTCTGTGCCAGTGAATTCCGCAGATTCACCACTCTCTGACCAAAGAAATTCCTCCTCATCTTACCATAGAAACATAGAAAATAGGTGCAGGAGGAGGCCATTTGGCCCTTCGAGCCAGCACCGCCATTCATTGTGATCATGGCTGATCGTCCCCAATCAATAACCCGTGCCTGCCTGCTCCCCATATTCCTTGACTCCACTAGCCCCTAGAGCTCTATCTAACTATTTCTTAAGTCCATCCAGTGATTTGGCCTCAACTGCTCTCTGTGGCAGGGAATTTCATAAATTCCTGAACTCTCTGGGTGAAAAGGTGTTTTCTCACCTCAGTCTTAAATGGCCTCCCCTTTATTCTAAGACTGTGGCCCCTGGTTCTGGACTCACCCATCATTGGGAACATCTATCCTGCATCTAGCTTGATCTGATTTTATTACTTGTCATTCGAACCTCAGAGAGGCTCGTATGAAACTCCGTTTCTACAAGCCATACAACAGAACAATTCATAAAAAAATACACAAACAATTCAATTCACACAAACATCCATCACGGTGAATCTCCTCCTCACTGTGATGGAAGGCAAAGTCTTCTCTCTCCCCCGCACCATTTCTCTCCCGAGGTCGAAGCCCCGGGCGGGCGATGTTAAGTCCCACAGCCATTCAAGCCGCGCCGGGCGATGTACGGCCCCGGTCCAGGCCCAAAGGTCACAGTTGGAGCCCCCGGCGGGCGCTGGAATGTCCCGCGGCCATTAAAGGTGCGCCGGGCGATGTACGGCCCCGCTCCGGGTCGGTCCAACCCCGCGACACGGGCTGGAGAAGCTGTGTTGCGGGAGCTCCGGAAAGCGGTCTCCCACCCGGACCCGCGAGCTCCCAATATCCCGACAGTCCACCGGCAGTAATCTGCAGCTGGAGCTGGAGCTCCGGAGTCAGGCCGCAGCAGCGAGCCACCACCGCTCCCCACGCTCCGAGGCTGGCCAGCCCCACGATGGTGAGTCCGCAGCTCCGCAGGCTCCGTGACTGGAGCCCCCAGGTCGTCCCAGTCGGAGGCCGCTCCACGGTGCTAGGCCCCAACGACAACGGAGACGACAGGGAAAAAGTCGGGTCTCCCGTGCAGGGAAGAGATTTAAAAGTTTCCCCCCCCCCCCCCCCCCCCCCCCACATACACAGTTACAAACAATATAAAAAAAACCACAAACAACTACATTTAACTAGACAATAAATTTTTAAAAAAGACAGACAGGCTGTAGGGGGCGCTGCAACGTGAGTCGCACCCGCCCACTTTAGTCCAAGTCTAGTACTAGTTCAGTCTAGTCCTTTTATAATTTTATATGTTTCAATAAGATCCCCCGTCATCCTTACTTATATTTCTCTTTTATTGGCTATTTCGAATTGCGCCTAAACCCGATATTCAGCCACACTTACATGCCTAGAGAGACAGGAGGGTGGCATGGTTGTGCAGCGGTAGAGCTGCTGCCTCACAGCGCCAGAGAGCCTGCTTCGACTACGGGTGCAGTCTGTATGGAGCTTGCATGTTCCCTCGTGACCGCGTGGATTGTGGGCCAATTGGCTTGGGTAAAATTGTAATATTGAGCCGAGCATGCAGGGTGGTGCTCGTACATGGGGATTGCTGGTGGGTGTGTACTAGGTAGGCCGAAGGCCTGTCTCCATGCTGTTTCTCTCAACTACAGTAAACTAAGCTAAGCTAAGATGAACTGTTGATGAGCTAAGATGTTAGGTCATATGGTCATAAGTGATAGGAGAAGAATTAGGCCATTCGGCCCATCAAGTTTGCCCTGCCATTCAATCATGGCTCTGGTGAAAAAGTTTTTTCTCTCCTCAGTCTTAAATGACCTCCCCTTTATTCTAAGACTGTGGCCCCTGGTTCTGGACTCGCCCAACATTGGGAACATTTTTCCTGCATCTAGTTTGTCCAGTTCTTTTATAATTGTATATGTATCTATGAGATTCCCTCATCCTTCTAAACTCCAGTGAATACAAGCCTAGTCTTTTCAATCTATGCTCATATGACAGTCCCACCATCCCAGGGATCAATCTCGTGAACCTTCGCTGCACTGCCTCAATCACAAGGATGTCCTCTCTCAAATTCGGAGACCAAAACTGTACACAATACTCCAGATGTGGTCTCACCAGAGCCCTATACAACTGCAGAAGAACTTATTTACTCCTATACTGAAATCCTCTTGTTATGAAGGCCAACATTCCATTAGCTTTCTTCACTGCCTGCTGTACCTGCACGCCAACTTTCAATCACCGGTGTACAAGGACGCCCAGGTCTCGCTGCACCTCCCCCTTACTTAACCTAACCCCCTAATAATCTGCCCCCTTGTTTTTGCCGCCAAAGTGGATAACCTCACATTTATCTATATTATACAGCATCTGCCACACATCTGCCCACTCACTCAACCTGTCCAGGTCCCCCTGCAACCTCCAAACATCCTCTTCCAGTTCACACTGCCACCCAGCTTTGTGTCATCCGCAAACTTGCTAGTGTTGCTCCTAATTCCTTTTTCCAAATCATTAATATATATGGTAAACAGTTGCGGCCCCAACACCGAGCCTTGCGGCACTCCACTCACCACTGCCTGCCATTCTGAAAAGGGCCCGTTCACTCCTACTCTTTGCTTCCAGTCTGCCAACCAATTTTCTATCCATGTCAACACCCTACCCCCAATACCATGTGCTGTAATTTTAGTCACCAGTCTCCCGTGCGGGACCTTATCAAAGGCTTTCTGAAAGTCCACATACACTACATCCACTGGCACCCCTTCATCCATTTTACTTGTCACATCCTCAAAGAATTCCAGAAGATTAGTCAAGCATGATTTCCCTTTCATAAATCCATGTTGATGGTCTAAACCTTTTACTGCTATGTAAATGCCCCATTATTATCTCTTTAATAATTGCATCTTTCCCACCACCGAACTCAGGCTAACTGGTCTGTAATTTCCTGTTTTCTTCTTGAAATGTGGGATAACATTAGCTATCCTCCAATCCTCAGGAACTGATCCTGAATCTATTGAACATTGGAAAATTATCACCAATGCATCCACTATTTCTAGAGCCTCCTCCCTGAGGACCCTGGGATGCAGACCATCAGGTCCATGGGATTTATCCTCCTTCAGTCCCATTAGCGTACCCAATACTATTTCTCGCCTAATGAAAATTTCATTCAGTGCCTACACTCCCTCCGAATCCTCCAGTACATCTGGGAGATTGTTTGTGTCTTCTTTAGTGAAGACAAATCCAAAGTACCTATTCAACTCTTCTGCCATTTCCTTGTTGCCCATAATAATTTCACCCGTGTCTGCCATGAAGGGACCCACATTTTACTTTGCTACTCTTTTTCCCTTAACTATGTCCTCTAGTCTTTGACACTTCCGGTCAGACAAAAAGATGCAGACTCTCTTCTACATCTGCAGTATGGCTCTCATAATATTCTACCAGGTCTCGTTTCAGCCACTGAAGCTCCAGAGAAACCAATCCACGATTATCGACCCTGTCCCTAGCGCTAATGCCCTTTGAGGTTCAGGACGTAGCTGGACCTTGCCTTGTCTGAACTTCTGGACGCCTGCAGCGGCGGCTGCGGAGGGGTGAAACCGACCATGGGGGAAAATGGAGGAGGACTGGCCAAGTTTTGTGCCTTCCACCACAGTGCTGTGGTGGATGTTTGTGTTAATATTTTATTGTGTTTATGTGTGTTATTTTTCATTGTACCGCTGCTGGCAAATTAATTTCACTTGCACTTTATGTGCGAATAAATGTAGGTCAATTACTTTTCAACGATGGTTTAAAGACGTCGATGGCATTCATATCCGAGGTTTTGGACACATACCTTTTGGTTTACATTTAATCTTTGTGAAGCAAATCAGGAGAATGATGGCAATTATAATCCCCAGCGAAACGAGTAGAACAGGGATGATCACAAATAGCATTGTGTCTGCAAGGGAACAATCACAATTACAAACAATCTTCCAGATCCATTGTAATTTCAGTTTTAGTTTAGCTTAAGTTAGAGATACGGCCGGGAATCAAGCCCTTCGGCCCACCGAGTCCGCACCACACCACAGCGATCCCATCCCCGCACATTAACACTATCCCACACACAATAGGGACAATTTACACATACATCAAGCCAATTAACCTACATATCTATACGTCTTTAGAGTGCGGGTGTGACTAGCTTGGTGTTTGATTGGGCACATAACTCACACCATAGAATGCATAGAGTGGATGTGGAGAGGATGTTTCCACTAAAGACATATCCTTTAATTGTGAGGCTATGGCCTCTGGTCCTAGACTCTCCCACTATTGAAAACATCGTCTCCACATCCACTCTAGACAGGCCTTTCAATGTAGTTTTCGGTAGTTTTCAATGAGGCCCCCCCCCATCCTTCTGAACACCAGCGAGTACAGGCCCAGTGCCGTCAAACGCCCATCATATGTTAACCCAAGCATTCATGGAATCATTCTCGTAAACGTTCTCTGGACCCCTTCCAATGCCAGCACATCCTTCCTCAGATATGGGGCCTAAACCTGCTCACAATACTATGACCAATGAACCAGGGAAGAAAAACATAAAATGCTGGACGGGCAGCATCTCTGGGTAGAAGGACTGGGCGACGTTTTATGTCGAGCCCATTCTTCAGACTCAGGGGAGAGGGCGACACAGAGATCAGGAAGCGTAAGGTGTAAAAACGAAACATCAAAGGGATAAAGTTTAAGGAAAATGTACAATAGATCATTATTAGCAAGGAGAAGTTGACAACGACTTATACAGAGTTTTCCGCTGCACCCTTCCGCTCAGACCGCCTAAACTTATCTGATCTCCCAGTTGCTAAACAGTTTAACTCCCCCTCCCATCCCCATACGGACCTTTCTGGCCTGGGCCTCCTCCACTGTCAGAGTGAGGCCCAGTGCAAATTGGTGGAACAGCACCACATATTTTGCTTGGGCAGCTCAGACCCCAGTGGTATGAACATTGACTTCTCTAACTTCAAGAACCCTTGCCTTCCCAATCTCTCCATCCATCCCCCTCCCTACTTCTCCGACCAGACTGACTGCCCCCCTGATTAAATGTTATCTCTGTACGCTTTGTTCTTACCTTCTCCTAGCTAACTATGATCTATTCTACATGTTCCTTGAGATTCATCCCCTTTGATGTCACCTTTTCACACTTACACTTCCTTATCTCTGAGTCTCCCTCTCCCCTGATTCTTGGTCAGAAGAAGTCACCCATTCTCTCCATAGATGCTGCCTGTCCCGCTAAATTAATCCAGCATTTTGTGTATATCTTCGGTTTAAACCAGTGTATGCAGTCCCTTCCTACACATTTCAGCAGAATGTACCAGCTTTAGCTATTGTGACTACATTCTTGGCATTTTTCCCATCATGCTTCCCCAGTATGTGAGCTCTAGGGTTAACCATGTTATAGCCTACTCATCTTCCTTATAATTCTCAAAATTCCAGCCAACATTTACGGTCTTGGATGGTCGTGTAACACAACACAATAGTACCATGCTTTCAACATAGCACCAGACATGCTTCACTGTCCACACATTTTATTTCCTGTTTCTTCAAAATAAAAAACCTCAAACACCGTGCTCCCCAACAAACTCCCTCTGCTATCTAAGTCCACTGATTCACTGTGTAGGAAAGAACTGCAGACACATGTTTAAACCGAAGAGAGACACAAAAGGCTGGAGTAACTCAGCGAGACAGGCAAACAGTACCATGTAAAATTTAATCTGGAGGACAGTCAGGCTGGTCAGAGAACTAGGATGGGGAGGGATGGAGAGAGGGAAAGCAAGGGTTACATGAAGTTAGAGAAGTCAATGTTCATATCCCTGGGGTATAAGCTGCACAGGCTGCAATATGACATGCTGTTCCTCTAACTTGTGCTGGGCCTCACTCTGACAATGGAGGGACAGGGCAGAAAGGTCAGAGTGGGAATGGGAGGTAGAGTTAAAGTGTTTAGTATTCTGTAATTCAACATTCTGCTTTCAAGCAGGTTTTCTTATCTATTGCGTGGGGGGGGGGGGGTGGTGGGGTGGGGTGGGTGGTGATGGAGGTGAATGTAGGATAGTCCTTCATACTTCTGTCTAGGTTCTTATCTGTTGCAATCTTGAGATTACAGCAGCTCTTCAGAAACATAGAAAATAGGTGCAGGAGGTGGCCATTCGGCCCTTCGAGCCAGCACAGCATTCATTGTGATGATCATCCCCAATCAATTGGCCCCAATCAATAACCCGTGCCTGCCTTCTCCCCATATCCCTTTATTCCACTAGCCCCTAGAGCTCTATCTAACTCTCTCTTAAATCCATACAGTGATTTGGCCTCCACTGCCCTCTGTGACAGGGAATTCAACAAATTCACAACTCTCTGGGTGAAAATGTCTTTTCTCACCTCAGTCTTAAATGGCCTCCCCTTTATTCTAAGACTGTGGCCCCTGGTTCTGTACTCGCCCAACATTGGGAACTTTTTTTTCCTGTATTTAGCTTGTCCAGTACTTTTATAATTTTATATGTTTCTATAACCCTCATCCTTCTAAACTCCAATGAATACAAGCCTTGTCTTTTCAATCTTTCCTCATTTAACAGTCCCGCCATCCCAGGGACCAAGCTCGTGAACCTACGCTGCACAGCCTCAATCACAAGGATGTCCTTCCTCAGATTATGAGACAAAAACTGTACACAATACTCCAGATGTGGTCTTACCAGAGCCCTAAACAACTGCAGAAGAACCTCTTTACTCCCACACTGAAATCCTCTTGTTATGAAGGCCAACATTCCATTAGCTTTCTTCACTGCCTGCTGTACCTGCACGCCAACTTTCAGTGACCGGATGACAAGGTGGAGTGAACGGGTCCTTTTCAGAATGGCAGGCAGTGGTGAGTGGAGTGCCGCAAGGCTCGGTGTTGGGGCCGCAACTGTTTACCATATATATTAATGATATGGAAGAGGGAATTAGGAGCAACACTAGCAAGTTTGCGGATTGCACAAAGCTGGGTGGCAGTGTGAACTGCGAAGAGGATGTTAGGAGGCTGCAGGGGGACCTGGACAGGTTGAGTGAGTGGGCAGATGCGTGGCAGATGCAGTATAATATAGATAAATGTGAAGTTATCCACTTTTGCAGCAAAAACAAGGGGGCAGATTATTATCTCAATGGGGTTAGGTTAGGTAAGGGGGAGATGCAGTGAGACCTGGGTGTCCTTGTACACCGGTCACTGAAAGTCGGCGTGCAGGTACAGCAGGCAGTGAAGAAAGCTATAACCATATAACCATATAACAATTACAGCATGGAAACAGGCCATCTCGGCCCTTCAAGTCCGTGCCGAACAACTTTTTTCCCTTAGTCCCACCTGCCTGCACTCATACCATAACCCTCCATACCCTTCTCATCCATATGCCTATCCAATTTATTTTTAAATGATACCAACGAACCTGCCGCCACCACTTCCACTGGAAGCTCATTCCACACCGCTACCACTCTCTGAGTAAAGAAGTTCCCCCTCATGTTACCCCTAAACCTCTGTCCCTTAATTCTAAAGTCATGTCCTCTTGTTTGAATCTTCCCTATTCTCAAAGGGAAAAGCTTGTCCACATTAACTCTGTCTATCCCTCTCATCATTTTAAAGACCTCTATCAAGTCCCCCCTTAACCTTCTGCGCTCCAGAGAATAAAGACCTAACTTATTCAACCTATCTCTGTAACTTAGCTGTTGAAACCCAGGCAACATTCTAGTAAATCTCCTCTGTACCCTCTCTATTTTGTTGACATCCTTCCTATAATTGGGCGACCAAAATTGTACACCATACTCCAGATTTGGTCTCACCAACACCTTGTACAATTTTAACATTACATCCCAGCTTCTATACTCAATGCTCTGATTTATAAAGGCTAGCATACCAAAAGCTTTCTTTCCACCCTATCTATATGAGATTCTACCTTCAAGGAACTATGCACGGTTATTCCCAGATCCCTTTGTTCAACTGTGTTCTTCAATTCCCTACCGTTTACCATGTACGTCCTATTTTGATTTGTCCTGCCAAGGTGTAGCACCTCACATTTATCAGCATTAAACTCCATCTGCCATCTTTCAGCCCATTTTTCCAACTGGCCTAAACCACTCTGTAGACTTTGTAAATCCTCTTCATTATCCACAACACCCCCTATCTTGGTATCATCTGCATACTTACTAATCCAATTTACCACCCCTTCATCCAGATCATTGATGTACATGACAAACAACAAAGGACCCAACACAGATCCCTGAGGCACCCCACTAGTCACCTGCCTCCAACCCGACAAACAGCCATCCACCATTACCCTCTGGCTTCTCCCATTCAGCCACTGTTGAATCCATCTTGCTATTCCTGCATTTACACCCAACAGTTGAACCTTCTTAACCAACCTTCCATGAGGAACCTTGTCAAAGGCCTTACTGAAGTCCATATAGACAACATCCACTGCTTTACCCTCGTCAATTTCCCTAGTAACCTCTTCAAAAAATTCAAGAAGATTAGTCAAACATGACCTTCCAGTCATAAATCCATGTTGACTGTTCCTAATTAGACCCTCTTTATCCAGATACTTATATATATTATCTCTAAGTATCTTTTCCATTAATTTGCCCACCACTGAAGTCAAACTAACCGGTCTATAATTGCTAGGTTTACTTTTAGAACCCTTTTTAAACAATGGAACAACATGCGCAGTACGCCAATCCTCGGGGACTATTCCAGTTTATAATGGCATTTGAAATATTTCTGTCATAGCCCCGGCTATTTCTACACTAACTTCCCTCAGTGTCCTAGGGAATATCCTGTCAGGACCTGGAGACTCATCCACTTTTATATTTTTCAAAAGTGCCAGTACTTCTTTTACTTTGAAACTCATAGTATCCATGGCTACTCTACTAGTTTCCCTTACCTCACATAATTCAATATCCTTCTCCTTGGTCAATACCGAAGAAAAGAAATTGTTCAATATCTCCCCCATCTCTTTTGGCTCTGCAGATAGCTGTCCACTCGGTCTCTCCAATGGACCAATTTTATCCCTTGTTATCCTTTTGCTATTAACATAGCTGTAGAAACCCTTTGGATTTACTTTCACCTTACTTGCCAAAGCAACCTCGTATCTTCTTTTAGCTTTTCTAATTTCTTTCTTTAGATTCTTTTTACATTCCTTATACTCCTCCAGCACCTCACTTACTTCATGCTGCCTATAATCATTGTAGATCTCCCTCTTTTTCCGAACAAGATGTCCAATTTCCCTTGAAAACCAGGGCTCTTTCCAATTTTTACTGGTTCCTTTCAACCGAACAGGAACATAAAGATTTTGTACTCTTAAAATTTCCCCTTTAAATGTCCTCCATTTCTCCTCTACATCTTTCCCATAAAACAAAATGTCCCAGTTCACTCCTTTTAAATCATCTCGCATCTCGTCAAAGTTAGCCTTTCTCCAATCAAAAATCTCAACCCTAGGCCCAGTTCTGTCCTTCTCCATAATTATATTGAACTAATGGTATTGTGATCACTGGACCCGAAGTGCTCCCCTACGCATACCTCCGCCACCTGTCCCGTCTCATTTCCTAACAGGAGGTCCAGCACTGCCCCTCCTCTAGTAGGCACCTCTATGTATTGCTGCAAAAAACTATCCTGCACACATTTTACAAACTCCAAACCATCCAGCCCATTTACAGAATGTGTTTCGCAGTCTATGTGTGGAAAGTTGAAATCTCCCACAATCACTACCTTGTGCTTACTACTAATATCTGCTATCTCTTTACATATTTGCTCTTCCAATTCTCATTCCCCATTTGGCGGTCTATAATATACCCCTATAAGTGTTGCTACACCTTTCCCACTTCTAAGTTCCACCCAAATAGCCTCCCTAGATGAGCCCTCCAATCTATCCTGCCAAAGCACTGCTGTAATATCTTCCCTGACTAGCAATGCAACACCTCCACCTCTTGCCCCTCCAATTCTATCACACCTGAAGCAACGAAATCCTGGAATATTTAGTTTCCAATCACAGCCCTCCTGCAACCATGTTTTACTGATCGCCACAACATCATACATCCAGGTGTCTATCCAGACTCTAAGCTCATCCACCTTTCTTACAATGCTCCTAGCATTAAAATATGCACATTTAAGAAACCCCCCATCTCTTATTCTCTGTTTATTTCCTTTTTTTTCTTTCTCCTCTTGTGTCCGAGTGCTTCCCTTTTCTGCTTCCTGCCTCCCATTCTGTCTACTAGCTTTTGCTATTTGCATCCCTCGCCCCAACCATTCTAGTTTAAAGTCTCCCCAGTGGCCTTTGCAAATTTCCCCGCCAGGATATTGGTCCCCCTCGGGTTCAAGTGCAACCCATCCTTTCTGTACAGGTCCCACCTACCCCAAAAGAAGTCCTAATGATCCAGAAACTTGAATCCCTGCCCTCTGCACCAGTCTTTCAGCCAAGCATTTATCCTCCACCTTGCTCCATTTCTACTCTCACTGTCACGTGGCACAGGCAGTAATCCTGAGATTGTTACCTTTTTGGTCCTTTTCCTCAACTCTCCTCCCAAGTCCTTAAATCCTCCCTTCAGGACCTCTTCCCTTTTTTTACCTATGTCATTGGTACCTATATGTACCACGACCTCAGGCTCCTCTCCCTCTGATTTGAGGATATCTTGGACACGTTTAGACACGTCCAAGACCTTGGCACCAGGGAGGCAGACCACCATCCTGGTCTCCCGACTGCGTCCACAGAATCGCCTATCCGACCCCCTAACAATAGAGTCCCCAATTACTATTGCCCTCCTCTTTTTTTCCCTACCTTTCGGAGTAACAGGGGCGGTCTCTGTGCTGAAGGCCCATCCGCTGTCGCTACCCCCGGGTAGGCTGTCACCCCCATCCGTACTCAAACAGGAGTACTTATTTGCCAGGTGTACTGACATTGGAGTACTCACTTGTTCATGCCTCTGCCCCTTGCCCTTCCTTAGCGTGACCCACATGTCTCTCTCCTGTGGTTTTGGAGTGACCACCTCCCTATAACTCTCCTCTATCACCTTTTCACTCTCCCTGACCAGGCAGAGGTCATCGAGCTGCTGCTCCAGGATCCTAATACGGTCCCTTAGGAGCCCCATCTCTCTGCACCTGATGCAGATGTGGACATCAAGAGGGCCATCCAACACCATGACCTCCCACATCTGACATACAGTACAGTACACTGCTCTGGCTGACATTCTCTCGCCTTACCCTGGATCCGATATCAGTATAATATAATAGAAACTGCCGTGAGAAATCAGTGGGTATCTGACTCAAACAGCAGCTCCCTCTTGACCTTTAACCTACACCTTTATTATACAAACCAAAAGCACTGTACCTTTACTAACCCACTGTACCTTTACTCACCCACTGTACCTTTACTCGCCCACTGTACCTTTACTCGCCCACTGTACCTTTACTCGCCCACTGTACCTTTACTCACCCACTGTACCTTTACTCGCCCACTGTACCTTTACTCACCCACTGTACCTTTACTCACCCACTGTACCTTTACTCACCCACTGTACCTTTACTAACCCACTGTACCTTTACTCGCCCACTGTACCTTTACTCACCCACTGTACCTTTACTCACCCACTGTACCTTTACTCACCCACTGTACCTTTACTCACCCACTGTACCTTTACTCACCCACTGTACCTTTACTCACCCACTGTACCTTTACTCGCCCACTGTACCTTTACTCACCCACTGTACCTTTACTCACCCACTGTACCTTTACTCACCCACTGTACCTTTACTCACCCACTGTACCTTTACTCACCCACTGTACCTTTACTCACCCCCTGTACCTTTACTCACCCACTGTACCTTTACTCACCCCCTGTACCTTTACTCACCCACTGTACCTTTACTCGCCCACTGTACCTTTACTCACCCACTGTACCTTTACTCACCCACTGTACCTTTACTCGCCCACTGTACCTTTACTCGCCCACTGTACCTTTACTCACCCACTGTACCTTTACTCACCCACTGTACCTTTACTCGCCCACTGTACCTTTACTCACCCACTGTACCTTTACTCACCCACAGTACCTTTACTCACCCCCTGTACCTTTACTCACCCACTGTACCTTTACTCACCCACTGTACCTTTACTCACCCACTGTACCTTTACTCACCCACTGTACCTTTACTCACCCCCTGTACCTTTACTCACCCACTGTACCTTTACTCACCCCCTGTACCTTTACTCACCCCCTGTACCTTTACTCACCCACTGTACCTTTACTCACCCACTGTACCTTTACTCACCCCCTGTACCTTTACTCACCCCCTGTACCTTTACTCACCCACTGTACCTTTACTCACCCACTGTACCTTTACTCACCCACTGTAACTTTAACCAGAAAGCAGAAATACTAACCAGAGGTTCCACCCAATCAGCTGCTTCCTCTAGTCTGCTTCCACCAATCAGCGGCTTCCACCAGAAACCTCCCTGTTCAGAATGGAATGTTCCGGATTTCGGTAAAACAAGCTCCTGACCCTCCTCCACTCGCACCAACGGTCCCGGGCCTCTAATGGAATGGAATCTAAAGCTAATGGAATGTTTTCCTTCATAACAAGAGGATTTCAGTATAGGAGTAAATAAGTTCTTCTGCAGTTGCATAGGGCTCTTGGGAGACCACATCTGGAGTATTGTGTACAGTTTTGATCTCCTAATTTGAGGAAGGACATCCTTGTGATTGAGGCAGTGCAGCGTAGGTTCACGAGATTGATCCCTGGGTTGGCGGGATTGCCATATGAGGAAAAATTGAAAAGACTAGGCTTGTATTCACTGGAGTTTAGAAGGATGAAGGTGGATCTTGTAGAAACATATAAAATTATAAAAGGACTGGACAAGCTAGATGCAGGAAAAATGTTCCCAATGTTGGTTGAGTCCAGAACAGGGGCTACAGTCTTAGAATAAAGGGGAGGTCATTTAAGACTGAGGCGCGAAAAAACTTTTTTACCCAGAGAGTTGTACATTTATGGGATTCCCTGCCACAGAGGGCAGTGGAGGCCAAATCACTGGATGGATTTAAGAGAGAGTTGGATAGAGCTCTAGGGGCTAGTGGAGTCAAGGGATATGGGGAGAAGGCAGGCACGGGTTATTGATAGCGGACGATCAGCCATGATCACAATGAATGGTGGTGCTGGCTTGAATTTCCGAATGGCCTCCTCCTGCACCTATTTTCTATGTTTCTGTGTTTCTATGACACCCTGGTCTCGCTGCACCTCCCCATTACCTAACCTAACCACATTGAGATAATAATCTGCCCCCTTGTGTTTGCCACCAAAGTGGAGAACCTCACATTTATTTATATTTTACTGCATCTGCCACGCATCTGCCCACTCACTCAACCTGTCCAGGTCACCCTGCAACCTCCTAACATCCTCTTCACAGTTCACACTGCCACCCAGCTTTGTGTCATCCGCAAACTTGCTAGTGTTGCTCATAATTCCCTCTTCCAAATCATTTATATATATGGTAAACAGTTGTGGCCCCAACACCGAGCCTTGCGGCACTCCACTCACCACTGCCTGCCATTCTGAAAAGGATCCGTTCACTCCTACACTCTGCCAACCAATTTGCTATCCATGTCAACACCCTACCCCCAATACCATGTGCTCTAAATTTAGTCACCCTGTGCGGGACCTTATCAAAGGCTTTCTGAAAGTCTACTGAAAAACTGTACTGTTACTCTCACACCCCCTCTCCCATGTACTGTTACTCTCACTACCCCTCTGCTTTTGAGAGCAAATAAGGACATTTATAAGGGATTTGGATGGGTACATGGATGGGAAAGGTTTAGTAGCATGTGATGTAGGCAAATTGGACCAAGTTAAATACGGCATCTTGGTTGGGGCATTGATGAGATGGGACGAAGGGCCAGTCTCTTGCTGTATGACTATGAATCTATCTCTCTTTCCTAAATTGCTTCTGTCCCTGGACAACCTGAACCTATCTCTCCCCTAATTGCACCAGAAAAATTCCCTGGCAAGGATAACAGTCCTCGCCCCTCTTGCGTTGGAATCTGTCCAATTCAAACAGGAGTCACCTGCCTCAGAAATAGAGGAGAAGAACAAAAGAGAACCTGGTGCGGGATATGTTGCAGCTTTGCCAGCGCTGTCTGTGTGGAGACTGTTTGCATACTTTGTTTAAGAAAGAACTGCAGATACTGGAAAAATCGAAGGTAGAGAAAGATTAAGGTAGACTATTTGCATACTTTGGGTATGCAAGTAAAGAATTTTGACCGTGACTTGTCACAGCTGACAATATCGTATTCATTCACTCCTTCATTCAGAAATCTCCAGCCACTATAATGGGTGCTGTTTTTTGGGTCGAGACCCTTCTTGAGGCTGACGTCAAGGGAGACAAATAGATAAGGATGTGTAAAGTGTGAAAATGGGACAAGGGGATGTTGACTTCAGTTCCCACTGTGCTTCCTCCTGCTCTGCATCCCCTTTGTTCTGTTTACACACCTTACACATCCTTATCTATGTATCTCCTTCTCCCCTGACTTCAGTTTGAAGAAGGTTCTCGACCCAAAACATCACCCATTCCTTCTATCCAGAAATGGTGCCAGTTCTGCTGAATTTCTTCAGCATTTTGTGCCTATCTTCAGTTTAAACCAGCATCTGCAGTTTCTTCCTACACATTTCACAGAACTGTTCGCAGCTTATTGGCATCTTTCCAATTGCAAGGTGACCAAAACTGAACACAATGTTTTACGTGCATCCTCGCCAACATCTTGTGCAACTACAACCTAACATCCCACTTCCCTCCACAGAGAATCCCTGACCCGCTGAGTTCCTCCATTACTTTTGTTTTTCGCTCACATATCTTGCACCTGCAGACTCTTGTATCTCTCTGATGGAAAAGATCAACATGACGTCCTCAATGTTGTACGTAGCTCCAGCCGCTGTTTGGAAAGGCCAGGATCACGTACACTTTTCTAGCCACTTTCTTACCCTGCCTTACCACTGCTTTGCTCTTCTTAATCTTCTAATCAATATTCAATACTCTCCATCCGCTAGAATCAAGAGTGTTTAATTGTAAAACGCACTGAAAACGGAATACAGTTCTTAAGTACTACAGTTTTATTAAACTCATCAATAAGCTCGTACATCTTCTTCTTATCTAGTCCACATCCCAAGGTGAGAAATTGTTCAGCCAGAGCTGAACACACGTCTCTGCATCTGCATACAATAGCGCCTTGCGTTTCTTCAGCTTCTTGTGCATAGTGGTGGAAAGATTGGTGGAAACAGGGCCGAGACGTAAACACATGGGGCAGATCTCTCGGCCCATCCAGTCTAATCCGTGGCTGATCTGCTGCTCCCTCCTAACCGCATTCTTCTGTCTAACCCTTGACACCCGCACTAATTAAGAATCTATCTATCTCTGCCATAAAAATTGAACAAGTTAGGTCTTTATTCTTTGGAGCGCAGAAGGTTAAGGGGGGACTTGATTGAGGTCTTTAAAATGATGAAAGGGATAGACAGAGTTGACGTGGATAAGCTTTTCCCATTGAGGGTAGGGAAGATTAAACAAGAGGGCATGACATGAGAATTAAGGGACAGAAGTTTAGGGGTAACATGAGGGGGAACTTCTTTACTCAGAGAGTGGTGGCTGTGTGGAATGATCTTCCAGCAGAAGTGGTGGAGGCAGGATCGATTTTAACATTTAAAAGTAAAGTGGATAGGTATATGGACGGGAAGGGAATGGAGGGGTATGGTCTGAGTGCAGGTAGATGGGACTAGGGGAAAATAAATGGTCGGCACGGACTGGAAGGGCCGAGAAGGCCTGTTTCCGTGCTGTAATTGTTATATGGTTGTTATATGGTTATAAATATCCACTGACTTGGCCTTCACAGCCTTCTGTGGCAAAGAATTCCACAGATTCACCACCCTTTGATTAAAGAAAAGTCCTTTAATTCTGAGGCTATGACATCTAGTCCTAGACCCTCCCTCTAGTGGAAACATCCTCTCCACATCCACTTTATCCAAGCCTTTCACAATTATGTACGTTTCAACAAGGTCTCCCCTTATTTTTCTAAACTCCAACGAGTACTGACCCAGTGCTGTCAAATGCTCATCATATATTAACCCACTTATTCCTGGGATTTTTCACGTCAACCTCTTCTGGACCCACTCCAGAGCCAGCACATCCTTCCTCAGATATGGTGCCCAAAAATGCTCACAATACTCCAAATGCGGCCTGACCAACACCTTAGAGAGCCTCACCATTACATCCCTGTTTTTGTATTCTAGCCATCTTGAAATAAATGCCTGCATTGGGTTTGTCTTCTTTACTACCAATTCGACTTGCAGATCAACTTTCTGGGAATCCTGCACCAGCACCCCCAAGTCCCTTTGCACCTCCGATTTCAGGATTCCCTCCCTATTTAGAAAATGAACTACGCCGTGATTCCTACGCAATAATACATTTAAAAAATTACTATCGTCAATTATACAATAAATGAATGATCATTAATACTAGTAGCCAGGTCATAATAGAGCAAAGCCAAAGGGAACGCTATAGGAAGTGGTTGGGCTTTATTCTTTGGAGCGCAGGACGTTGCTGTGCGATCTTATAAAGCTGTATGAAGTCAAAATAGATCGAGTGAATGCACAGGGTATTTTACCCAGAATAGGGGATTCTGAGGTGAGAGGGGAAAGATTTAATTGGAACCTGAGGAACAACTTTTTCACTCTGTGGTGTTGGGTATGTGGAACGAGCTAGTGGAGGTAGTCAACTTTCAGTGACTGGTTCAGCAGGCAAGTCTCTCAAAGGTAAACGAACAACCTCTTTAACAAAGGGACCCCAACTAGCAAGTAGAATCTTGACATTTATTGTATCTACATGTGAGATACATGGAGAGAGAGTTTCAAAACAACAGGAAACGTAAGTAAGATTAACTCTGGTGAAATACAAAGATGAACGATTCGTGATTTGGTTCAACTTGACAAGAAATCATTGTGTCATGACTCGAGGATCTAAAACTTGTACAGTTACTTGGGCTTGTTGATGTTATTTGGGTTCCCTGAGACTGCTTCCCGATGTACATTGATAAGACAAGCCCTTACGAAGCTTTTCAAAAAGGGGGGTGACATGACAGGATTACAAAAGTTTTATGTGAAATAATGTGTGTGGGCACACATCTCAAGTGTGAAACACTAAGTTCCTTGTGGCCAGGGTCCAGGGCTGGTTTAGGGCCCTGGAAGCTCTGGGGTTTTAGATGCTCTCTCCTTTCAGAGAGCATCTAAGAGCCTTATTTTGGAGTATTTTTGCATGAAATTAATGACCAATATTTCACAAATAATTTTGGTTGAGTGAAGAGTAATGAGTGGGTGGAATGGGATGATTGGGGTAATGTTGTATACATTTTTTAAAATCAAGAAATGAACTTGTCCTTGTTATACTGTTGTAAAATGTTATAAAGGAGCATGCAAAAACTGCAAATAAATACTGTACATTTCTGCAGCAAAGAAAACCTTTTGCACGAAAATTAACGAGTCATCGTAACCCACCCCAACTACTGCCCACTGCCCCATTCACCTTCAGTCCTGTCAACATCATTTAGCCAATGGTGGATTTACTGCCTTACAGCGCCAGAGACCTGGGTTCGATCCTGGCTACGGGTGCTGTCTGGAAGGAGTTTTTACATTCCCCCGTGACCCATGTGGGTTTTCTCCGGGTGCTCCGGTTTCTTCCCACACTCCAAAGACGTAGGTTAATTGCCTTGGTGTAATTGTGAATTGTCCCTAGTGTGTGTGGGATAGTGGTAGTGTGCAGGGGTCGCTGGTTGGCATGGACTTGATGGGCCGAAGGGTTTGATTCCACATTGTACCTGTAACTAAACTAAATCAGCTCTGCAGGAAAGAACGGCAGATGCTGGGTTTTTTAACACGAAGGTAGACACAAAATGCTGGCGTAACTCAGCGGGACACACAGCTCCTCTGAGTGATGTTTAGGGTCGAGACCCTTCTTCAGCTCCTAACCAACAACCATCAACCTGGTGAATGCTACAAACACTAACTAAACTAAGAACTACCAACTGTCTTGGTTGCATTGAGGTCTTTGGGGCTTTTTAGACTTCAGAGACACAGGCCGGAAACAGGCCCTTCGGCCCACCGAGTCCGCGCCGACCAGCCATCATCCCGTGCGCTAGCACTATCCTACACACTGGGGACAATCTAACAACTTACCAAAGACAATGAACCTACAAGTCTTTGGAGTGTGGGAGGAAACCGGAGCACCCGGAGATAATCCACGCGGTCCCAGGGACAACGTACAAACTTCACACAGAACGCACCCGCAGTCAGTATCGAACCCGGGTCTTTGACGCTGTGAGGCAGCAACTCTACCGCCGCGCTATTGTGCCGCTCCAAATAATGTTTTTTTTGACATATTACTGTTTTTTTGTTTATTGTGTTATCTATGAATAGATAATGGTTATATGAATAGATATTGTGTTACCTATGAATACTGTGCTTGCAGACTTCTTATGATGTGGCAAGTAATGATTTAATTGGAGCTTTTTTTGGTGCATATTATAATTAAACACTCTTCTTGCCTCTCGCAGCAGGTAACAGAGAATCTAAACCCAAGAGAACACTACAGCCCGAGTAGTTCAGGGAAGCACAGCGATGTTATATTTCATATGGGGGGGAGTTTTGCAAGAAAACTTTAGTTTGATGTAAAAGAAGGACACAAAGTGCTGGAGTAACTCAGCAGGTCAGGTAGCGTCGCCGGAGATCAAGGATAGGCGTGGCTTCTGGTCGGACCCTTCTTCAAACCCGACCCAAAACGCCACCATCCTTTTTCTCCAGAGATGCTGCCTGACCCGCCGAGTTACTCCGCGTCTATCCTCCGTATGTAAACTAGCATCTGCGGTTCCTTTCTACACACTGAGTTTAATATCATTTGATCCAGTCCTCGGGTCACAGAAGCTCTGGGATAGCTTTTGAGGTCAGAATTGTATCGGCGTTTGGAGAGGACGGTATTCTGCAGAAGATAGACACAAAGTGCTGGAGCAACTAATGGGTCAGACAGCATCTCTGTGGAGAAGGAATAGGTGACATTTCGGGTGGAGACCCTTCTTCAGACTGCACCACTTACACTTGAAAATAAACAGTTAAGTGGGGAGGTGGAGCAGAAGTGAATCGGGGAGCAAACCGCACAACAAACTAGACAGCAAATCCATTAGTGTTCCTCTTGCAAGCTGTACGAAACCGATTCCGTGATCATCACCGTCCATTTCATGGGCTGATATAACCAAAAATGTATTCTATAAAATGCAAAATACATACTGCGCAATAACTCCTCCCCCCCCCCCCCCCCCCCCCAAGAACAATAGCCAAATCTATCAGATATGCCAGCCCTGCCCCAACCCGGTTTTACCCAAGATCAATGGGTACACTGCGCTCTTTAATTAATTCCATCTCCACTGATGGATGTTTACTGGAAGTTTATACACATTCCTCGTCCACAACAGGCGTCTGAGATAGTTGACTTGTGTTAAGAGATATTTTCTCGACACTTACCTCCCCTCGCTTACATATCCCGGATAACTAGTAGTTACTTGTGGGGGACCAAATAAAAACATATCCCGGATAACTAGTAGTTACTTGTGGGGGTACCAAATAAAAACATATTGCGCCCCAATTTTGTTTTACCCTGGATAAGGGGGGTGTTACCGCACCCATTTCACCCCCCCCCCACCCCCGCCACTTTCAGATGGCCATGTAAGATATTTTAATAAACCAACTTGTTCGATATACACCACTGATCACAAGATCAAAAGTGATAGAAGAAAATTAGGCCATTCGGCCCGTCAAGTCTACTTCACCATTCACTCATGGCTGATCCATCTCTTCCTCCCAAACCCAATCTCCTGCCTTCACCCCATAATCTCTGACACCCGTACTGATCAAGAATCTACAGTATTGATCTCTGCCTTAAAAATATCCACTGACTTGACCTCCACAGCCTTCTGTGGCAGAATTCCACAGATTCACCACCCACTGACAAAATAAATTCCTCCTCATCTCCCTCCTAAAAGAACATAATTTGATTCTGAGTGTATGACCTCCAGTCCTAGACTCTCCCACTAGCCTAAACATCCTTTCCACATCCACTCTATCCAAACCTTTCACTATTCTGTATGTTTCAGTGAGGTCCACCCTCATTATTATAAACTCCAGCGAGTACAGGCCCAGTGCCGTCAAACGCTCATCACATGGTAACCCACTCATTCCTGGGATAATTCTTGTAAACCTCCTCAGGCAGAGCCAGTACATCCTTCCTCAGATATGGTGCCCAAAATTGCTCACAATATTACAAATGTGGCCTGACCAGTGCCTTATGGAACCTCAGCATTACATCCTTGCCTTTGTACACAAGCCCTCTCGAAATAAATGGCAGCATTGCGTTTGCTTTCTTTATTACCAATTCAATTTGCAGATTAATCTTTTGGGAATCCTGCACCAGCCCTCTAGTCCCTTTGCATCTCCAAATTTCGGGATTCTCTCCCCATTTAGAAAATGGTCTACACCTTTTTTCCGACTATCAAAATGCATGACTCCACTCTTTGCTACTCTACATCCCATTTGCTTTGATCTACAAGCAGTTTTATTTTATGTCTGTGCGTATCAGAATTGACTTGTGTTAAGAGATATTTTCTCGACACTTACCTCCCCTCGCTTACATATCCCGGATAACTAGTAGTTACTTGTGGGGGTACCAAATAAAAACATATTGCACCCCAATTTTGTTTTACCCTGGATTTTTTTTTACTCTTGGAAAAAAAAGGGTCTTTTAGGTCTTTATTCTCTGGAGCGCAGAAGGTTAAGGGGGGGACTTGATAGAGGTCTTTAAAATGATGAGAGGGATAGACAGAGTTGATGTGGACCAGCTTTTCCCTTTGAGAATACGGAAGATTCAAACAAGAGGACATGACTTTAAAATTAAGGGACAGAAGTTTAGGGGTAACATGAGGGGGAACTTCTTTACTCAGAGAGTGGTAGCGGTGTGGAATGAGCTTCCAGTGGAAGTGGTGGCGGCAGGTTCGTTGGTATCATTTAAAAATAAACTGGATAGGCATATGGATGAGAAGGGTATGGAGGGTTATGGTATGAGTGCAGGCAGGTGGGACTAAGGGAAAAAAGTTGTTCGGCACGGACTTGAAGGGGCGAGATGGCCTGTTTCCGTGCTGTAATTGTTATATGGTTATATGGTTAATTAGGTCAGATATGGGGTACGGGTAAAATACATAGTTCCCTCCGACAGTAATTGATGGAATAGACTCATAGAGAGCTATAGTGTGGAAACAGGCCCTTTGGCCCAACTTGCCCACACCGGCCAACATGTCCCAAGTACACTCATCCCACCTGCCTGCGCGTGGTTCATATCCCTCCGTACTTGTCCTATCCATGTACCTGTTTCTTAAATGTTGGGATAGTCCCAGCCTCAACTACCTCCTCTGGCTGCTCGTTCCATAATCCCACCATCCTTTTGCGTGAAAAGTACCTTTCAGATTCTTATTAAATAATTTTCCCTTCACCTTGAACCTATGTCATCTGGTCCTTGATTTCCCTACTCTGGACATGAGATTCTGTTCGTCTACCCGATCTATTCATCTCATGATTTTACACACCTCTATAAGATCATCCCTCATCCTCATGCACTCTAGAGACCCAACCTACACAACATCTCCCTGTAGCACACACCCTCCAGTCCTGGCAACATGCTCGTAAATCTTTTCTGAACACTTTTAAGCTTGACAATATCTTTCCTGTAACATCGTCATAGCACACTAGCCCTTTGTCGATTTTCAAACTTTCTTTAAGACAAACATTCAGAAAAAAACAGGAAATTCAGGTTTCAAGCGAAAAATGTCGCAATTTTTCTCTTCCGCAGAACTGAATTGGCCAATGAAGAACATTAAAAAAAAGAGCGATGAATCATCCTTATTCAGACTGAATTTCATAAACACCACAATACAGTCATTGAACACAAAAAAAAAGAGTTGCAGGAAATTTAGAGATCATAAGGTCATAAGAAACAGGAGAAGAATTGGGCCATTTGGCCTATCGAGTCTACTCCGCCATTCAATTATGGCTGATCTAACTCTCCCTCCTAACCCCATTCGCCTACCATCTCCCCATAATCATTGACACTTGTACTAATCAAGAATCTATCTCCGCCTTAAAAATATCCACTGACTTGGCCTCCCCAGCATTTTGCGGCAATGAATTCCACAAATTTACCACCTTCTGACTGAAGAGATTTCTCCTCACCTCCTTCCTAAAAGAACGTGGTGGTAAAGAAAGGGTGGTAAAGAAAGCTTTTGGTATGCTAGCCTTTATAAATCAGAGCATTGAGTATAGAAGCTGGGATGTAATGTTAAAATTGTACAAGACGTTGGTGAGACAAAATCTGGAGTATGGTGTACAATTTTGGTCGCCCAATTATAGGAAGGATGTCAACAAAATAGAGAGGGTACAGAGGAGACTTACTAGAATGTTGCCTGGGTTTCAACAGCTAAGTTACAGAGATAGGTTGAATAAGTTAGGTCTTTATTCTCTGGAGCGCAGAAGGTTAAGGGGTGACTTGATAGAGGTCTTTAAAATGATGAGAGGGATAGACAGAGTTAATGTGGACAAGCTTTTCCCTTTGAGAATAGGGAAGATTCAAACAAGAGGACATGACTTTAGAATTAAGGGACAGAGGTTTAGGGGTAACATGAGGGGGAACTTCTTTACTCAGAGAGTGGTAGCGGTGTGGAATGAGCTTCCAGTGGAAGTGGTGGCGGCAGGTTCGTTGGTATCATTTAAAAATAAATTGGATAGGCATATGGATGAGAAGGGTATAGAGGGTTATGGTATGAGTGCAGGCAGGTGGGACAGGGAAAAAAGTTGTTCGGCACGGACTTGAAGGGCCGAGATGGCCTGTTTCCGTGCTGTAATTGTTATATGGTTATAACGTCCTTTAATTCTGACTGATCCGAATGTTTTGTAAGTTGATTTGCTTGGTTAAATTGTAAATTGTCCCGAGTGTGTGTAGCACAGTGTTAATTTACGAGGATCGCTGTTCGGCACGGACTCTGAGGGCCGAAGGTCCTGTTTCTGCGCTGTATCCCTAAACTAAACTTTTTTTTGGCACCGAGATATTAGGGTTGGCACAGTGGCGCTGTGTTACCCAACCAGACAACAGCAACCCAAAATGTAATATTTTCCATTTGTCCAGAGATTCTGTCTGACCTGTTGAGTTACTCCAGCTTTTTGTGTCTATCTTCAGTTGAAACCAGCATCTGCAGTCCCTTCCTACACACACGATACTATACGATAGCATTTTATTCTGTCCACATTTAATTGTTCTTGTTCATCGCCACCCAAAAACAAATAAGGACTATCTCACAATTTGGTGATCTTATCGCTAGCTTGTTGCCCAAATTTGACCGGGTCCTGATTTTTGGTGACTTTAACATTCATGTCTGCTGTCCCACAAAGCCGCTTGTGAGTGACTTTATGAACCTGGTTGAATCCTTCAATCAGAGATAGAGTTGGGGGCCTGCCCAGAGTTGAACGGCAGGTGTCCTGCCTTGGCCGGAGGCCGGCTAGATTTCGAGGCCCAAGGCTTCAGCGTATGAAGCCTAGTGGTAAATCCAGCTCTGCGAGGCCCCCCTAGATCTGAAGGCCCTAAACTTAAGCTTGTCAAGCTTATACGTAAATCCGGCACCACTGGCGCAGCTGGAAGTGTCGCAGCCTCAGAGCGGCATAGACGTGGGTTCGATCCCGACCTGTGTGGGTTAACTCTTGGTGCACTGGTTTCCTCCCACGATCCTGAAACCGGGGGGTGGGTTTGGAGGTAGGGTATGAAGGAGCGAGTGGGACAAACATAGAACTCGCGTGAACAGGAAATGAATGGTGGGCGTGGGCTCAGAGGCCCCATAGACGTTTTTATCTTCCATACCTCTAATCTAAAATAAACTAAAAATCAATAGTTCCCAGGGTAGAAAATCGATGCCAACAGAGCACTCCAGCAAGCCAGTGAATGGTGACCTAGTATTCACCGCCAGATTCTCGGCACTTCCCCATCTGCGAGTCTATGGATTTGGGCTAAAGGCTCCAGAATAAAATCTAGACAATTAGAGGCAGTGCCTCCAGAGAGCACAGAATGGGACGGCATTCCACTTTCTCATCCAAAGAAAATGAGTAGTGAACAAGGAGGGCAGGTATTTTATGAAGAGCTCCTTTTTCAGTTTAGTTTAGTTGACTGATACACTGCGAAACAGGCCCTTCGGCCGATCGAGTCTGCACCAACTAACGGCCCGCGCACATCAACATCATCCTGCACACACTTGGGGCAATTAACCTTTATACCAAGCCAATTAACCTTCAGACCTCTACGTCTTTGGGAGTGTTAGAGGAAACCAAAGTTTTGGAGAAAACCCACGCGGTCACAGGGAAAACTGTGCAGGCAGCACCCATATCCTGACATCCTGGGATGTCAGGACTTTCATATGAGGAAAGATTGGATAGACTCGGCTTGTACACGCTGGAATTTAGAAGATTGAGGGGGGATCTTATAGAAACTTACAAAATTCTTAAGGGGTTGGACAAGCTAGATGCTGGAAGATTGTTCCCGATGTTGGGGGAGTCCAGAACAAGGGGTCACAGTCTAAGGATAAGGGGGAATTCCTTTAGGACCGAGATGAGGAAAACATTCTTTACACAGAGAGTGGTGCGTCTCTGGAATTCTCTGCCACAGAAGGTAGTTGAGGCCAGTTCATTGGCTATATTTAAGAGGGCGTTAGATGTGGCACTTGTGGCTAAAGGGATCAGGGGGTATGGAGAGAAGGCAGGTACAGGATACTGAGTTGGATGATCAGCCATGATCACATTGAATGGCAGTGCAGGCTCAAAGGGCCGAATGGCCTACTCCTGCACCTATTTTTCTATGTTTCTATGTTTCTAGCCGGATCGCACCTGGGCCACTGGCGCTGTCAGGCAGCTACTCTACTGCTGCGCCACCGCGCCGCACACTCCTCATTACTCATATATAGTTCAACTATGCAAATGCTCCAATTTCGCAATGGGCTGCATATTCCCCAAGACAACGGGAAGCAAACAGGAAACGTAAATAACGCCGAAACAGAACGTTTTAACTCCCCCCTCCCATTCCCAAACTGCCCGTTCTGTGCTGGGCCTCGTCCATTGTCAGAGTGAGGCCCATTGCAAATTGGAGGAACAGTACCTCATATTTCGCTTGGGCATCTTACACCCCAGCGGTAAGAACACTGACTTCTCTAACTTCAAGTACCCCTTGCTTTCCCTCTCCCCATACCTTCCCCATCCTAGTTCTCCGACCAGCCTGACTGTCCTCCAGATTACATTCTAACTTGCATGCCACGTTGTCACCTACTCCGAGCTAACAATGATCTATTTTACGTTTTCCGTCCAATTTGATCTCTCATTTTCACACCTGACCCTTCCATATCACTCATTTCGCTCACACCCCTGACTCTCATTCTGTAGAAGGTTCTCGACCCGAGACGTCACTCATTCCTATGCAAAGGTCATAGGGACATAAGTGATAGGAGCACAATTAGGCAATTCGGCCCATCATATCTACTCTACCATTCATTCAGGGCTGCATGTAGGATCGCTGCCTTGGAGTTCCAGAGAGACGGGATCAATCTTGAACTCTAGTGCTCTCTCTGGGAGCACATCCTACGTGAAACCACGTGGGGTTCCCCCGATGCTACAGAGTTCTTCCACATCCTCCAACAAATGCACGGATTTGTCGGTTAATCCGTAAGTTCCTCCCATAGTTTCGCTGACATTGGTGATTTTAAAGGGAATGCAGATTCTGTTACGATAGGTTTTGGTTCCAGTTTTAGTTTATTGCCATGTGTCCCGAGGTTTAGTGGAAAGCTTTTTTGCTGCGTGGTAACCAGTCAGCGGAAGGGAGGTTGGTTTGTGTGATGGTCTGGGCTGCCTCCACAATTCGCTTGTGTTTTTTGTTGTTGTTTTATTTTAATGAAAAAAAGGATTCAATTATTTAAAAAAAATAATATTTACACTACAATAAAACAAGCCAGAACCCACCACAATAATACAATGCAAACATATATCCATCATGTTTTTGCCACCAAAGTGGATAACCTCACATTTATAATGTGGATTATCCACTTTGGTGGCAAAAACATGAGGGTAGACTATTATCTGAATGGTGGCAGATTAGAAAACGGGGAGATGCAACGAGACCTGGGTGTCATGGTACACCAGTCATTGAAAGTAGGCATGCAGGTGCAGCAGGCAGTGAAGAAGCAAATGGTATGTTAGCATTCATAGCGAAAGGATTTGAGTATAGGAGCAGGGAGGTTCTACTGCAGTTGTACAGGGTTTTGGTGAGGCCACACCTGGAGTATTGCGTACAGTTTTGGTCTCCAAATCTGAGGAAAGACATCCTTGCCATAGAGGGGGTACAGAGAAGATTCACCAGACTGATTCCTGGGATGTCAGGACTTTCATATGAGGAAAGATTGGATAGACTCGGCTTGTACTCGCTGGAATTTAGAAGATTGAGGGGGGATCTTATAGAAACTTACAAAATTCTTAAGGGGTTGGACAAGCTAGATGCTGGAAGATTGTTCCCGATGTTGGGGGAGTCCAGAACAAGGGGTCACAGTTTAAGGATAAGGGGGAATTCCGTTAGGGCCGAGATGAGGAAAACATTCTTTACACAGAGAGTGGTGAGTCTCTGGAATTTCATTTCGGAGTCACGTGAGTGACTTCGTGAAGAGCACGCCGGCGCGCATGCTCGACATATCGTCGTATCGCGTTGCTGCGACGGCTGACGGAGGAGCGCGCTCCTCGCCAGCCCTTCATAAGGGAACCACGCAGGTAAGTATGCTACCTTAAGTTGGTGGTTCTTGTTGTGTTTGCTTCACAGCAAGAACATGGATGGGAGTTTGAGAGGCCGGAGATCGGGGAAAAGTCGCCGGCCAGCAGTTCCGGAGCGAGAGTTGTCGGGGGTACCTGCAACACAGACCGGAACGAGGGCGGAGATGTCGGTGAGCTCTGTCTTTTCAGGTCCGGACCCGCCCGCACACCACTGCTCGGAGGAGTTCGATGAGGAGGAGTGTGGTGTGCCGCCAGAGCAGGACGACCCTGCCATGGCAGTCAGGTCGTCAGCAGGCTTGCTGACGGCCTCGAGCAGAAGGGTCCGTGCGACTGCACGGCCCGTTTCACGCAGCCCTCTGGGGAGGGGAAGGGCAGGAGCCCAGAAGCCTAACCCTGTCGGGGCTAAGGCTCTGCCTGCCGCCAAGGAGCGGTCAGGTTCCAGGACGGGACCCGGGGCAGCTGTGAGGTCCAGCCGTCGCCCCCCAACTTTCGACGCCGGGATGAGTCAGTTGGGGGTCCCGTCACGGTCGCCGAGCCCCCCATGGATGGGTGGGCGAGACCATGCGTCGGCAAGGTCCACGATGTGGGCAGCTGGCAAGCCTGCACGGGCTCAAGGTATCCAGGCTTCGGCTGGTGCCGACACCATGCCGCATCTGTCCGTAGAGGCAACGGCTTCCGCTCCCGCTAAACGGAGGCGGTTGAACACGCCCGTGCAGGAATCGCGCAGTTTCGCCTTGGCGGCTGTCGACGACAACTACCGGCACCGGCAGGGCCTCGACGAGGTGCGGGCCGATGACAGGAGCCCCGGCCAATTTTCAGAGCCGGAGGACTCCGACCACCTGAGTGTTCAGGGTGAAGGGCGTATTGACCGTATGGAGCGGCTGCTGGAGCTTCTCATACAAGGTCAACAACAACAGGCATCCAGCAGCGACAGGCACAGGGCTTCATCACCAGCTTCGTACACCAGCCTGGAGCAGCAGGACGAGGAGGCAGTGGTCGACCCCATCCCACCCCCGCCTTAATTACCGGCGAAGGACCTCCTCGATGTGGCCACCAAGTTTGCAGCCCCTCATTCCTCGGGGCTTCCCATCAATACGAAATTGGCAGCCACTGTGGACTTCCTAAATAATCACCCGCTTCAGGAGGAAGTTCTACTACAAGCCATGAGCCGTCACAAGGCTCCATCAAACTGCAACTCCCTCAACGTGCCTGTGGTCAATACGCCAATATGGGGCAACATCAGTGCGGCTATCCGTCAGCAGGAGCTGAAAATTCAGCGGATCCTGAAACTCCTCACGGCCGGGATTACTGCCTTTGTGCGGTTGGTCGACGGAGAGGAGCTTAATTTGGACCAGGAGGATGCTCTGGCGCTTCTGTGCGCTACTCAAAATGAAATAAATGGCTTTCGCAAAAATAGCATCCGCCCAGCGCTCAACCCTAAGTTTGCAGGGTTGTGCAAAACACCGCCGCCGCCGCCCCGTCAGCTCTTTGGCGAAGACCTTTCCAAAAGGGTCAGAGAGCTTGATGAACAAGCCAAGACCGTGGGGCTCATGCGCTCTCATAGTGCCCCCACACCATCGAGCTCGAAAGCTCCACTTGGCCGCTCACGAGGGTCTGTCAGTACTTCTACCAGAAATTACCCTCCAGCTCCAAACCGATATCAACCTCCCCAACACCAGGGGTCTTTTTTAGGACAGGCTCGGCAGAAGCCGAGGTGGAAAATGAGGACGCCACGACCTCAAACCAACCCAGCACCTCTACGTCCACCCACTCGTGTCAGGGACCACCGGTAACCACAGAGGTGAGGCGGTCTGGTTCTCTTTTTTCTCTTTGTTTAACTTCACATGTTGGTGGGCGTCTGCGCTTGTTTGCGGGTGCATGGGGTGACATTACCAGTGATGAGTATGTGTTACGGAATATTCGGGGCCATAGCATTGAGTTTATTAATGGGGACATCCCTCCGTCTCAGAGTAGACCGGGTCGTACTTTTAAACTAACGGCTACGGAACAGTCCGTAGGCTATAAGGAAATTTTAAGGTTGGAACAGAAAGGGGTCATAGAGAGAACGGTTCATGAGCCCGTTGAATTTGTTTCCAATATTTTTACTCGACCTAAGAAGGATGGAGGCTGTAGAGTCATTATTGATCTAACCACTCTGAATAACTTTGTAACATATACTCATTTTAAAATGGACACGTTTGAAACGGCCAAATCATTGATCTCACAAGGGTGCTTTATGGCATGCATTGATTTACAGGATGCGTACTATACCGTACCCATGAAAAAATATTACAGAAGGTTCTTAAAATTTATCTGGATGGATCAGCTGTGGCACTATAGGGCGTTGCCTAATGGGCTCACCACAGCCCCTCGATTATTTACTAAATTGGTGAAGCCAATTATGGCTTATTTAAGACAACGACATCATCTCGTTATGGCCTATTTAGATGATATTTTAATTGTCGGCCACACCTTGGAATTAGCTCAACAAGGGGTTGCAGCTGCGGTCAATTTGTTCCAACAGCTTGGGTTCATTATTCATCCAGAAAAATCTAAGTTCTGCCCCACCCAGGTAATTAATTATCTGGGGTTCCAGGTGAATTCCATTAGCATGAGAGTCACCATACCAATTAACAAAATTGAGGAGGTAACACAGGTGTGTACAGATTTAATCAATACTCGTATACCATCGATTCGTCACACAGCTACTGTCATTGGCAAGATTGTGGCTTTGTTTCCGGCAGCCCGGTATGGACCTCTGCATTATCAAAACTTGCAGAGAGCCAAGATCGCTGCGTTGCGACGGCATGCTGGTCATTATGATCGATCAATGCAGCTGCCGCCTGCAGCATTGGATGAGTTACGATGGTGGGTTTGCCACATTAGTAACTCGTTTAAAACTATTATTGAGGCGAAACCGATGATATACTTACAAACTGATGCGAGCTCTGATGGCTGGGGAGCTACGAATCAATATTCT
Source organism: Raja brachyura (assembly GCA_963514005.1). The sequence continues at coordinate 364,944 of CAUPSL010000006.1, read as the reverse complement.
AGTTGTGGTGGCCGATGGGATACCCTTGAGAATACGATGTTGGTATCACAAGGGATCAACTATTTGGAGCTGCTTGCAGCGTTTCACGGACTTCGTGCATATTGTTCCAAGATCATTGGAGCACATGTCCGGCTCCAAATAGACAATACCACAGCGGTGGCGTATTTAAACCACATGGGCGGTACCAGGTCAGTTTCATGTGATAAATTGGCTAATTCAATTTGGCTCTGGTGTGTCAAGAGAGACATTTGGATTTCAGCTACCTATTTGCCAGGTGAGCTTAATATTGTGGCGGACGCCAGGTCACGCAAGTTCAATGATAATATTGAATGGATGTTACATCCTGAAATTTTTGCAAAAATCACAGCCAAATTTGGGAAACCGGACATTGACCTTTTTGCGTCCCGGTTGAACCATCAGGTACCAACCTACGTCTCGTGGGAACCAGATCCTGGGGCTATAGCGTTAGATGCATTCTCGCTAGACTGGGGGAATTGCTTTTTCTATGCATTCCCCCCGTTTTGCATCATCAGTCGGGTATTACGTAAAATTCAGATGGATGGTGCCAAAGGCATCCTTATCATACCCGACTGGCCTACACAGCCGTGGTATCCGATGGTCTTTGACACGCTCAGTGAACCTTGGGTCCGTTTGCAGGGTAGCCCAGAATTAGTTACTCACCCTGTTTCAGGGGAGCCACATCCCTGCCATGGCTATTTAAATTTGTTGGCTTGCAGATTCTGAATCGGCCTTTAGTTCAATATGGCCTTTCTACCCGGACCATGGATACCATTGCGGCGTCGTGCCGAGAGTCTACAAGGCGAAGATACCACTCTCACATCAGGAAGTGGGAAGCCTTCTGCAGCCACTCTCGCATCACGTACGATGCCGTGACTATAACCGACGTCCTGGAATTCCTCGCGGGGTTGCACCATGATGAACACTTAAGCTACAGTGCCATCAACAGCGCCAGGAGCGCTCTATCATTCTACCTCAATATTGAGGTGGGATCCAACAGGCTAGTGTCCAGGCTCATGCGGGGTATTTTCAATACGAATCCGCCTACACCACGTTACAATATCACCTGGGATGTCAGGGACGTTTTAACTCTGCTTAGGACGTGGTCCCCCATGGAAGGGCTCCGGCTGGACAAACTCACCATGAAACTGGTGATGTTACTAGCGCTGACTTCAGCACAGAGGGTACAGACACTCCACAAACTACGTGTCGACAGAATGATGTCTACCCCCACAGTAGTAGTTTTCTTTGTTGACGAGCTACTAAAGCAGCACAGACCTGGGTGCACAGGGCTGCAGCTGAAGTTCCCGGCATACCCCGCCGATGCTAGGCTATGCTTAGCCTCCCATATCCGTTACTACGTCAAGGTGACGGCAAGCATCAGAGGAATGGAGAGATACCTGCTTGTCACTCATAAGAGACCTCACCATCGAGTGACAACACAGACGATATCCAGGTGGCTTCGAGTCGTCTTGGGTAAGTCAGGTATCGACACTAATGTGTTCAAATCTCATTCCACCAGGGCTGCATCGACGTCGGCGGCGAGGGTCATGGAGGTGCCCATGGACCATGTTCTCGCCACAGCAGGATGGGCTAATGAAGCTGTGTTCCAGCGGTTCTACAACCGGCCCGTTGCTGCGCCTCTACAGTTCGCAGAAGCCGTGCTAAATGCGGGGCAAGAACGTGGAGATGTCCCCGAATGAGGGGTTTTTTGATTTGTTTGTTAATAAATATGCTTTGTTTTGCAGTATGGACTAGTCAGCAAGCTATTCCTCCCATCCATCCCTGGTAGTGGTGTGACAGCATGGACGTGGTCCAGGGCGTGTCATCACAGAAGCTTTGAAGTCTTCACGGTCACTCACGTGACTCCGAAATGAAATAGTAAGATTGAACGAGAACTTACCAGTTCGAAGGTTGATCTTTATTTCATGAGGAGTCGAAGTGAGGGATTTCGTGCCCTCCTCGCCCAACCCTCAATCACCTTCATCTGGTAATCTTAGTCGTTTCATTCTTACTATGTGAAGTCATTTCTTTTGATTGGTTTCTGTGATTCCACGCCGCTACTTTGAAGTATGTCGAGCATGCGCGCCGGCGGGCTCTTCACGAAATCCCTCACTTCGACTCCTCATGAAATAAAGATCAACCTTCGAACTGGTAAGTTCTCGTTCAATCTTACTATTCTCTGCCACAGAAGGTGGTTGAGGCCAGTTCATTGGCTATATTTAAGAGAGAGTTAGATGTGGCACTTGTGGCTAAAGGGATCAGGGGGTATGGAGAGAAGGCAGGTACGGGATACTGAGTTGGATGATCAGCCATGATCACATTGAATGGCGGTGCAGGCTCGAAGGGCCGAATGGCCTACTCCTGCACCTATTTTTCTATGTTTCTATGTTTCTATCATAAACTACCGTCCAACTATGATACAATCCTTATTGAGGATACATTCAACACCCTGCGGAGCCCAGCGGTCACGGAACTCCCTCAGGGTGCCCGTGGACAGGGCGTATTCACTTTCTAACCGCACCCGGGCATGGACATATCCCCGGAAAAGGGGCAGGCAGCCGGCTCGGGTAAAGCCCTCCACCGCCTGGCTTTCTTGTGGTCGTGGAGGGAGCTGTTCCCAGACCAAAGGATTTATGTTATTTTTATGCAAGTGTTTGACGGTTGGCGCGGAGTCGGTGAGCTGAAGGGCCTGTTTCCGAGCTGTATCAGGATGTAGGCAAGCATACTGATAGTCCACGTGTATCCCACAGAATGTTTATTTTTACAGTGTGGAAACAGGCCCTTCGCCCCAACCTGCCCACATCGGCCAACAAATGTCCCAAATACACTCGTCCCACTTGCCTGCACATGGTCCATATCCCTCCAAACCTGTCCTATCCATGTATCTATCTAAATGTTTCTTAAATGTTGCTATAGTACCTGCCTCAAATACCTCATCTGGCAGCTCGTTCAACCCACCCACCACCGTTTGTGTGAAAAGGTTACCCTTCGGATTCCTATTAATTATTTTCCCCTTCACCATGAACCTATGTCCTCTGGTCCTTGATTCCCCTACTCTGGGCAAGAGACTGCACGTCTACCCGATCTAGGCCTCTCATGATTTTGTACACCTCTATAAGATCACACCTGCGCTTCATGGAATAGAGACCCAACCTACTAAACCTCTCCCGACAGATCACACCCTCCAGTCCTGGCAACATCCTCGTACATTTTCTCTCAAGCCTGACAATATCTTTCCTATAACATGGAACCCAGAACTTAACACAATACTCTAAATGCGGTCTCACCAACGTCTTATCTTCTTCTTTCGAGTCCATCTTGTTACAAATGTTGACCTCGCTGTGACCAACGTTTTATGCAACTGCAACATGACCTCCCAACTTCTATACTCAATACTCTGATTGATGAAGGCCCAAATTCCAAAAGCCTTTTTGACCACCTTATTTATCTCCCTGCGGCTCAACCTTAAATGAACCACGAACCTGTACTCCTAGATCCCTCTGCTCTAAAACACTACCCATAGGCACACCATTTACTGTGTTAGTCCTGCCCTTGTTCGATGTTCCCAAATGCAACACCTCAGACTTCTATGTATTAAATTTGATCAACCATTCCTCTGTGCACCTGGCCAATCGATCCAGATCCTGCTGCAATCGTTCACAACCATCTTCACTATCTGCAAAACCACTAACTTCTAACTGTTCTCTCTGTCACGTTCTTGGTATCTTATTCCTGTATTTTGCTTCAATTTATAGCATCATAGAGTTTCACAGCGTGGAAAGAGACACTTCAGCCCAACATAGAATTATAGAAAATAGGTGCAGGAGTAGGCCATTCGGCACCGCCTGTCTATGACTCTCGGCCTGCACCGCCATTCAATATGATCATGGCTGATCATGCAACTTAGTATCCCGTACCTGCCTTCTCTCCATACCCCCTGATCCCTTTAGCCACAAGCGCCACATCTAACTCCCTCTTAAATATAGCCAAATGAACTGGCCTCCACTACCTTCTGTGGCAGAGAATTCCAGAGGTTCACCACTCTCTGTGTGAAAAATGTTTTCCTCATCTCCATCCTAAAAGATTTCTCCCTGATCCTTAATCTTTGTCCTGGACTTCCCCAACATCGGGAACAATCTTCCTGCATCTAGCCTGTCCAACCCCTTAAGAATTTTGTAAGTTTCTATAAGATCCCCCTGCAATCTTCTAAATTGTAGCCGAGTCTATCCAGTCTTTATTCATATGAAAGTCCTGACATCCCAGGAATCAGTCTGGTTCACCCCCACCAGCCAAACATGCCCCCACCGGCCAAAAGGTCCCATCAACATTAGTCCCACCTGCCTGCATTTGGCCCATGTACCTCTAAACCTCTCCTGTTCATGTGTCTATCTAAACGTTTCTTAAACGTTGCTTTAGTACGTGCCTTAATTACCTCATCTGGGAGCTGATTCTATCCACCCACCGCCCATTGCGTAAAAAAGGTTACCCCTCAGGGTTCTATTAAATATTTCCCCCCTCACCTAAACCTATGTCCTCAGATTATCGATTCCTCTACTCTGGGCAAGATACTCTGTACGTCTACCCGATCTATTCCTCTCACCTCTGTACACCCCTATAAGATTACCCCTCATCCTTCAGAGCCCCAATAAATTGCCTGCTCAACCTTTCCCTCTAGTCCTGCCAGCGTACCCATAAATCTTCTTTGTACCCTCTCCAGCTTGACAACATCTTGTAAAACGTACAATTGCTCAGGCCCTGGAGTGCTGGCAGCATCTTCGTGAATTGCCGGGATTTAGTTTGAGAACATGGAAGAAAGACGTTTCATTTACCTTTTTGTTTTAGAGATAGAGCGCAGAAACAGGCCCTTCAGCTGGGCAAGTCTGCATCGACCACGATCCCGGCATATTAAAACTAACATACACAGTCAGGATTTTACACACAAATTTACGTTTATACCAAGCCAATTAACCTACATATCTGTACATCTTTGGAGTGTGGGAAGAAACCAAAGATCTAAGAGAAACCCACACAGCCACCGGGAGCATAACCACATAACCATATAACCATATAACAATTACAGCACGGAAACAGGCCTTCTCGGCCCTTCCAGTCTGTGCCGACCATTTATTTTCCCCTATTCCCATCTACCTGCACTCAGACCATACCCCTCCATTCCCTTCCTGTCCATATACCTATCCACTTTACATTTAAATGTTAAAATCGATCCTGCCTCCACCACTTCTGCTGGAAGATCATTCCACTCTCTGAGTAAAGAAGTCCCCCCTCATGTTACCCCTAAACTTCTGTCCCTTAATTCTCATGTCATGCCCTCTTGTTTGAATCTTCCCTACCCTCAATGGGAAAAGCTTATCCACGTCAACTCTGTCTAACCCTTTCATCATTTTAAAGATCTCAATCAAGACCCCCCTTAACCTTCTGCGCTCCAAAGAATAAAGACCTAACTTGTTCAACCTTTCTCTGTAACTTAGTTGCTGGAACCCAGGCAACATTCTAGTAAATCTCCTCTGTACTCTCTCTATTTTGTTGACATCCTTCCTATAATTAGGCGACCAAAATTGTACACCATACTCCAGAATTGGTCTCACCAATGCCTTGTACAATTTTAAAATTACTTCCCTACTCCTATATTCAATGCTCTGATTTATAAAGGCCAGCACACCAAAAGCTTTCTTTACCACCCTATCTACATGCGATTCCACCTTCAGGGAACTGTGCACAGTTATTCCTAGATCCGTCTGTTCCACAGCATTCCTCAATTCCCTACCATTTACCATGTACGTCCGATTTTGATTTGTCCTGCCAAGATGTAGCATCTCACACTTATCAGCATTAAACTCCATCTGCCATCTTTCAGCCCACTCTTCCAAATGGCCCAAATCTCTCTGTAGACTTTGAAAATCTACTTCATTATCCACAGCACCACCTATCTTAGTATCATCTGCATACTTACTTATCCAATTTTCCACCCCATCATCTAGATCATTGATGTACATGACAAACAACAGTGGACCCAACACAGATCCCTGAGGCACCCCACTGGTCACCGGCTTCCAACCTGACAAACAGCCATCCACCATTACTCTCAGGTTTAAACTAACAGGTCTATAATTGCTAGGTTTATTTTTTGAACCCTTTTTAAACAATGGAACAACATGCGCAGTACGCCAATCCTCCGGCACTATTCCCGTTTCTAATGACATTTGAAATATTTCTGTCATAGCCCCTGCTATTTCTGCACTAACTTCCCCCAATGTCCTAGGGAATATCCTGTCAGGACCTGGAGACTTATCCACTTTTATATTTTTCAAAAGCGTCATTACTTCCTCCTCTTTGAATCTCATAGTTTCCATAGCTACTCTACTTTTTTTCCCTTACCTCACAGAGTTCAATATCCTTCTCCTTGGTGAATACCGAAGAATATTCCCAGCCTCAACTACCTACTCTGGCATCCCATTCCATACACCCACAACCGTTAGTATGAAAAAGTTACCCTTCAGATTCCTATTAAATCTTTCCCTCTTCACCTTGAACCTATGTCCACTGGTCCTCGATTCCCCTACTCTGGGCAAGAGATTCTATTCCTCTCATGACTTTTGCACTTCTATAGGATCATCCCTCATCCTCCTGCCCTCTAAGGAATAGAGACCCAGTCTGCTCATCCTCTCCCAATAGCACAGATCCTCTAGTCCTGGCAACATCCTCCTAAATATTTGACAACATCTTTCCTATAACATGGTGCCCAGAGCTGAACACAATCCGCCAAATGCGGTCTCACCTACGTCCTATACAACTGCAACTTGACCTCCCAGCTTCTATACTCAAACCTGGTGTTGTGACCTGGTGTTGAGACAACAATCCTTTCACAATATCAGCAAGACAAAGGAGATAGTAATCGACTCAGGAATGGAAGCGGTACACATATCCCGGTTTGCATTGGCGGCGCTAAAGTAGAGAGTGTTGAAAGCCTCAAAGTCCTGGAAGCAAATATCACCAACAACTTCTCCGACCCATATCGAAGAAATGACCAAGAAAGCGCACCAATGACTCTACTTCCTTAGAAGGCTTAGGAAGTTCGGCATGCCCCAACAACTATAACCACATTCTACAGATGCACTGTGGAAAGCATTTTAAGAGGATGCATTACTACATGGTTTGGGAACAGCTCCATCAAAGAACACAAGAAAGGGACCAGTAGAGCGTCCCTTGTGGCCAAGGTCCAGAGGGCATGGCACACTGCCACTCAACCTAGGGGTCGTAGGGGGAGGAGCGGCTCTGCTGTCAGTGACCGAAGGGCTGGTGACGGGAACTAGGGCATTGGCAGGGCTGAAGATGACCTGGTTAGGTTGCTCCTAGGCCTGGCCAAGCTGGCCATTCGCGAGTCACGACAGCAGGTGGAAGAGGGCTTTGCCTGAGACAGATGCTGACCCCTTTACCGGGGTTACGTCCACGTGCCGGTGGTGTTAGAGAGGGACATTGTTATATAGTAGTTATTTAGTCGATTTGTGATGATTGTAACATAGTTGTTTGGAAATTTAGTGCCTGAATACTTTGGTGATTTTGTCACCATGGATTTTTTTGTATCCTGATAATAATTAAATACATTACTTTTGCTACAAAAAAAAACACAAGAAATTGCAGGGAATTTCTTCCTTCCATTGACTCGATTTACACCTCACGCTGCCTCGGCAAGGCCAGCAGCATAATCAAGGACGAGTCGCACCATGGCCACTCCCTCTTCACTCCTCTCTTATCGGACAAAAGGTATAGAAGTTTGAAAGCGCACACCTCCAGATTCAGGGAGTTTCTTCCCAGCTGTTATCAGGCAACTGAACCATCCTATCAAAAATGATAGCGTGGTCCGGACCTATCATCTACATCATCGGAGAACCTCTGACTATCTTTTACCAGACTTTATGGACTTTATCTACCACAAAACGTTATTCAAATTATCCCCTTTTATGTAGACAGTTCGATTGTAATCACGCACTGTTTTTCTGCTGACTGGTTAGCGTACAGCAAAATCTTTACACTGTACCTCGTTTCAGGTGGCAATAAACTCAACTCAATGTCAATAAAGCACCCTATTGGGAGACATCCCTACTTGTTTTGGCAGCAATGGTAGAGTTGTGAAAGCAGCCAAGTCCATTATACGGACCAGCCTCTCCCCTCCCATAGATGACCTGCAGGCCTTGGGGAAGCAGGCAACATATTAAAAGTCCATGCACATCACAGTTCTCTCTTCTGGACCAGGCATGTTACAGCATGTTTTACACAGATAAGGAAATAGAAAGCGTAACTTCAATGGACATGCACGTCTTACCTGATGATGTGGCCTGTGAGGTCGGACTGGTGGCTTTGAAAGGAAACATAAATAATCAATATATAAAAACTATATCGATAATACAATGTGCCAAATCATTAACACCCCGATATAAGTTTGCTATTAGTTTAGAGATGCGGCGTGTTAACAGGCCCTTAACCGAGTCGCCAGACCAGCGATCCCACACATTAACACCACCCTGCACACACTAGGGACAATTTTACATTTACACTGATACCAAGCCACTTAACCCACACACCTGTATTGAAGCGCAGGTTTCAGGGAGAATGTGAAAACTCCGTACTGACAAGCCCCCGGTGTCAGGATCTAACACGGGTCTTTGTTAGGGCTCAGTCCACCTTCGCGCAGTCTGCCGGGACCTACGTGAGCTTCCGGTGGCTGAACACTTTAATTCCCCTCCCATTCCCACACTGAGCGTTCTGTCCTGGGTACGTTGGATCCATCTTCACTAAGGAGGACATAAACACACTTCCTGATGTACTGGTGGCCAGAGGATCTGGGGTGATGGAGAAACGGACGGAAATCCACATTAGGCAGGAAATGGTGTTGGGTAGACTGATGGGACTGATGGCTGATAAAATCCCAGGACTTGATGGTCCCCAAGCCAGCAAGTGGGATGCGGATAAGGAAGTGGCTCTAGAAATCGTGGACGCATTGGTGGTCATTTTCCAATATTCTATAGATTCAAGATCAGTTCCTGTGGATGGGAGGGTAGTTAATGTTATCCCTCTTTTTAAGAACGGCAGGAGAGAGAAAACAGGAAATTATATACCAGTTAACCTGACATCGGTGGTGGTGAAGATGCTGAAGTCAGTCAGAAAAGCGGCACATTTGGATAGCAGTAACAGGATCGGTCCGAGTCAGCATGGATTTATGAAGGGGAAATCTTCTGGAATATTTTAAGGCTTTAACTAGGAAAATGGACATGGGAGAGCCAGTGGATGTAGTGAACCTGGACTTTCAGAAAGCATTTGGTCCCACATAGGAGAATAGTGGGTAAATTAGGGCACATGGCATTGGGGGTAGAGTGCTGACATGAATAGAAAATTGGGTGGTGAATCAGTCAGAGGATGGTGAATCTGTTGTATTATTTGCTGCAGACGGCTGTGGACGCCAAGTCAAAGGCAGAGATAGATACATTCTTGTTTAAGATGGATATCAGGGGTTATGGGGAGAAGGCAGGAGAAGGGGGGTTTAGGAGAGAGAGATAGATAATTCTGATAATTCTGCTTCTATCACTTTTGACCTGATGACCTGTACTTAAGATCATAAGGTCATGAGGTCATAAGTGATAGGAGTAGAAACAGGCCATTCCGCCCATCAAGTCTATTCCGCCATTTAATCAGCTGATATCTCTCTCCTAGCTCCATTCTCCTGCCTTTGACACCTGTACCAATCAAAAATCTATCTCTGCGTAAAACAATATCCACTGAATTGGCCTTCACAGCCATCGTGGCAAATAATTCAATAGATTCACCACCCTCTGACTGAAGAAATGTCTCCTCATCTCCTACCTACAAGAACATCCTTTAATTCTGAGGCCATGACCTCTGTTCTTAGACTCTCCCTCTAGTGGAAACATTCTCTCCACATCCACTCTATCGAAACTTTTCACAAATCTGTATGTTTCAATGAGGTCCCCCCTCATTCATCTAAACTCCAGCGAGCACAGGCCCAGTGCCGTCAAATGTTAATCATATGTTAACCTCCACTGGACGCTCTCCAAAGCCAGCACATCCTTCCTCAGATATGGGGCCCAAAATTGCTCACAATATTGCAAATGCGACCTGACCAGTGACTGACAGCCTCAGCATTACATCCTCGCATTTGTATACATGCCCTATTGAAATGAATGGTAGCATTGAGTTTGCTTTCCTTACTACCGATTCAACTTGCAGATTTACTTTTTAGGAATTGTTGTCGCCTTGCAAACAGCTAACAATGGCCTGTTTGATACATTTTCGCGCCATCGTAACTTTTTTTGAATGTCTTGTAATCATTTGTCCTATATCTCTCTACCTCACCGTTTATATCCATCGGTTCCCTTTTCCCTGACTCTCAGTCTGAAGAAGGGGCTCGACCCGGAATGCCACCCATTCTTTCTCTCCAAAGATGCTGCCTAACCAACTGAGTTACTCCAGCTTTTTGTGTCTATCTTTCGCCATGTGAGAAGTGGGGTTGCTGTGTTGCATCGCAAGCCATTGCAAGTTATCACCCGGGATTTTATCGATTAATTTTAATGAACAACATGAGAGATTCCTCAGAAAAGGGCTGAATGGCCTACTCCTGCACCTATTTTCTATGTTTCTATATCTATGTTTCTAAAGAAAAGAGCGAAAAGAGTGGGGCGAGTAGGACGCCTTGGTGACCGCAGGTTTAATCTGTGCCTAGAATCAGAGTTAGTGAATGGATGGGACATCTTGAATGAGTAGTATCACTGCGGAGAAAGACGTTGGAGTTAGTACAAGATGGATGAGGTGAGATATCTGATAAGGACATGCACAGATATACACAGATAAGGAATTAGGAAGCGTAACTTTAATTGATATATGCGTCTTACTTGTTGCCGTCATGGCCTGATTTGATGATGCAGCTTCTAAAGGAAAAGACAATTAATCAATATATGAAAACCAGATCGATGATACATGGTGCTAAAACGTAAATAACCCGACATGTCCCAATATTAGCTGGAAACAAAGGATTAAGCAAACAGTAAACAATGGCCTGTTTCCTTTATCATTGTTCCTCTTTTCATATATTGCATTCATTGTTCTATATCTCTCTACAACACTTTTATATCTCATGCTTCCCTTTCCCCTGGCTTTCAGTCTGAAGTAATCTCGATCTGAAACGTCACCCATACCTTCCATTCAAGTTCCGAACACCCGCTCCCGAACAACACTAACACAGACAACATCCTACCACAGATAGACACAAAATACTGAAGTAACTCAGTGGGACAGGCAGCATCTCTGGAGAGATGGAATGGGTGACGCGTCGAATCAATATGCTTCTTCAGACTGAGATTCAGGGGAGAGGGAGGCGGTGACGTGGAGAGATATAGAACAAATGAATGGAAGATATGCAAAAAAAGCAACGATGATATAGGAAGCAGGCCATTGTTAGCTGTTTGCTGGGTGAGAACGAGTAGCATGGGCGACTGAAGTGGGGTGAGATGAAGAGAGAGTGAATGCAGGGGTTATCTGACGTTCGAGAAATGAATACCTCCCGTATCTACCTTTCCTGTCAGCCTCATAGATATAAATATGGGTTGAACGAAGACATTAATACAGGCATCTGAACAGTTAGGGGATGGAGGGGTAAAAAACTATCTACAGGCAGACGGGGATAATTTAATTTGAGACATTGTGGGCCATGGACTTTAACCTTCTCGTGGTGATGAAGTTTGTGTGGTCCTGAGATCCTGAGAGCGATGCCGTCTGGAGCTATGCTCCTGGTAGGGCCTACCATGACGGTAAGGTTGAGGGGGAGGTCTCTGACAAAGAGCAATTCATCCAAGACCTCAATGGTGGAACAGGCGAAGGATGATGGCTGATTTTAGTGGACTGTCACAGCGGCTGGGAAGGCGAATGAAGGCTGCAGCAGAAAAGGGTCTCCGGTCGTCTTGGACTCCATGCCACTGGATCCTGACCCAGATCTGTCAAGGACCGTGGGGTGGCTGTCCGTGCACCAGTCTCCCCACGTTAAATAAAGTCACACACTGACGTCCTCCACAGAGGGAATAGCACCCCGGAGACACCCATGGTCAGCCACGACCGATGGGGTCCTAAGAAGGGCCGAAAGCTCTGTTCATGAGCTGTGCTCTTTTATGTTCAATGATCCATGTACCCTGCTCCAATTCTGTACTTAAAGTCATAAGATCATAAGGGTAAGGAGCAGAATTAGACCATTCGGCTCATCAAGTCTATTCTGCCATTCAATTATGCCTGGTCTATCTCTCCCGCTTAACCCCATTCTCCTGCCATCTCCACAAAACCAATGAACTGAATAGGAAACTATCAATCGCTGCCTTAAAAATATCCACTGATTGGTCTCTGCAGCATTCTGTGGCAACGAATTCCACAGATTCACCACCCGTCAGATTAAATACCTCCCCACCTCCTTCCTAAAGGAACTAGTGGAACCCCCCCCCCCCCCCCCCCAACATCCACTCTGTATGAGCCTTTCACTATTCTATATGTTTCAATTTTTGTCCCCATCATCCTTCTAAACCCAGCAAGTAAAGGCTAGTGCTGTCAACCGCTATTGCGCCGAACGATTGCTCTGTTGCTTGGTACTTCGATGAGTTCTTCCATGAATGGCTTATGCCCTATCCTTATAAGAACTCACTACCTGCATCACAATGCACTCATCGGAGTTACATTACATCGCTCATTTCATTGAACAAATTGCCTGCAAATCAATCTCATTGGTAGTGTAGAGAAAGCAGGGACTATACACAAGGACTTGGACAGGTTGGAAGAGAAATGGCAGATGGAATATAGTGCAGGAAAGTTTGGAGTCATGCAATTTGGCAGTTGGAATAAAGGCATAGGCTGTTTTCTCAATGGGGAGAATCCAGAAATTGGAGGTGCAAACAGACTTGGGAGTGCAGGATTCCCCGAAAAGTTTATCTGCAAGTCGAATCAGTTGAAACGAAAGCATCAGCCGTGATTGAATGGTCGGGTAGACGTTATGGGCAGAATGGCCTAATTCTGCTCCTATCACTTCTGAACTTCCGATCTTGTGAAATGGTGAACACAGAATTAACAAAGGGATATTATGTATCAACAAGTTTAAATATCGCAGCGCTGTGTCAAATTATCTCTAAAGCATCTCCAACTAACAATTGGCCGCCGTGAAGGTGTGTGATGTCTCTTGGAGCACATCCACTTGCAGACCAGTTTATTTCTGCCTCTTAACGCACGCGATTTGTTTCCGCTTGACAGCATGTTTTACACAGATAAGGAATTAGGAAGTGTAGCTTGTCTAACCTGGTATTGCGGTCGACGCCGGCAGAGAGATTATTTTACCTTCCAAAGAAAACGACAATTAGTCAATATGTATAAACCATATCGATAGTACACGGTGCTAAAATGTGAATAACTCGATAAAAATTTGCTATATTAATTTAGAGATACAGGCGCGGAAACAGGCCCTTCGGCCAGCCAGCGATCCCCGCACATTAAAACTAGGACAAACTAGGACAATTTTACATGTCGATTTATACCAAGCCACTTAACCTACAAACGTGTACGTATTAGAGTGTTGGAGGAAACGGAAGATCTCGGAGAAAACCCACGCAGGTCACAGGGAGAACGTGTGTACAGACAGCACCCGTGGTCAGGGTCGAACCTGGGTCTCTGGCGCTGTGAGGTGGCATCTCTGCCCGTACGCCGATGATTTGCCTAAACCGTACGCTGATGATTTGCCCTTTATTAACGGCGCCTAGTTATTCAAGCCACACAGCACAGGAACAGGCCTTTCGGCCCACTAAGCCAGCTCCAAATAGTAACCAACCAATTGTATTGATTATCCCAATTTATGCTGCCAATATCGCCGTGAACACTGCTCTTTCTCCCCTCCACATTTCTCCTTCTCCCTCTCACATTCCCTCTCTTCCCGTGGCAAAGAATTCCACAGATTCATCATCCTCTGTCTAAATAAAGTCCTCGCCACCTCCTTCCTAAAAGAATGTCCTTTAATTCTGAGATTACCTCTAAGTCTTAGACCCTTGCACTCGTGGGAACATCCTCCCCACATGCACTCTGTCCAAACCTTTCACTATTCAGCAAGTTTCAATGAAGTCCCCTCTCACCCTTTGAAACTCCAGCGAGTACATGTCCCGGTGCCGTCAAAAGCTATAATGCTAAAATATTGCTCTTTGTCACTCGTTGAGTTCTTCCAGACATGATCTCTGCGATATCCTTATTATGTGTCCCTAACTGCAGCACACTACACTCATCAGTGTTTTGATCACCATTATTAGAATCTCATAGGCCTAGAATCATACACTGTAGAAACATGCCCTTCGGCCCAACAGGCCCATACCGGCCAACATGTCCCACCTACACTAATCTCACCTGCCCGCGTTTGATACATATCGCCCCAAACATGCCCGATAAATGTACCTGAGTAAGTGTTTCTTAAATGTCGGGATAGTCCCAGCCTCAACTACCTCCTCCGGCAGCTTGTTCCATTCACCCACCACCCTTTGTGTGAAAAAGTTACCTCTCAGATTCCTATTAAATCTTCTCCCCTACACATTAAACCAATGTCATCTGGTCCTTGATTCCCCTACTCTGGGCAAAAAGTGTCTGCCTTTATGAACCTTTCAGGTAGTGAGCCGCAGACACCCACCCACCGCACTCTGGATAAGAATCATGAGAGGAATGGATCGGGTAGATGTACAGTCCCTTGCCCAGAGGACGTAGCTTGAAGGTGAAAGGGAAACGTTATAGTCATAATTTTAGAGAGATACAGGGAACCCAAAGAGGGAAACAGGCTCTTTTGTCCACCGATGCGACAAATTAACACTATCCTACACAAAAGAGGGATAATTTACAATTATACGAATTATACAACCCACAGACCTATACGCCTTTGGAGTGTGGGGGGAAACCGAAGACCACGAGGAAAACTCCGAGAACGTACAAACTCCGTTCAGACAGCACCCGTAGTCGGGATCGAACCCGGACTTCGGCATTGCAAGTCCCAACTCTACCACTGCGCCACCGTGCCACCCATCGGGGCCTAACGCTCCACTTGATCTTATGCTGGTGATCTTGCCATATAGGAAATGGCATATATGGACTTTAGAAGAATGAACGCACACCATATGCACACTGAATATATTTTTATGAGCTCGGCAAAGTAGATCTTAGGGGAAATGGCGTTGAGTTGAAAGGGCTAGCATTGATGCGGAGAAGATGATTCCATTAGAGGAAGAGTCGAGCACTAGAGGTCATAGCCTCAGAATTAAAGGATGTTCCTTTAGGAAGCTGATGAGAAGAATTCCTTTAGTCAGGTGATGGTGAATCTGTGGAATTATTTGCTACAGAAGGCTGTGTTGGCCAAGTCAATGGATGTTAAGGCAGAGACAGATATATTCTGGATTAGTACGGGTGTCAGCGGTTATGGGGAGAAGGCAGGAGAATGGGGTTAGGAGGAAGAGATAAATCAGCAATTATTGAATGGCGGCGTATTACTTGATGGACCGAATTCCCTGATTCTACTCCTATCACTTATGATCTTATGAGTTCGAGCATCAGCCATGACCTTGCTGGGCATTATAAGGTCATAAGGGATAGGAGTAGAATAGTCCATTCGGCTCATCAACTCTATTCGCCATTCAGTCATGGCGGATCTATCTCTCCCACCTATCCCAATTCTCTTGCCTCCTCCCCATAACCTCTGACACTTGTACTAATCAAGTGTTGGATCAAGTTCGTGGGACGATCCTTTATTAATTCGCAATCTTGTAGTTATTGGACATTATTGACCCTATCGGCTACAGCAAAAGAAGGACCTTAAGCATATTTCAGATTCTACCTGTGGTAGTCATAATCATAGAGCGATACACCTAGGAAACAGGCTCTTCGGCCGGACGTCCACACCGGCCAACATGTCCCAGCTACACTAGTCCCACCTGCCTACGTTTGGTCCATATCCCTCCAAACCATGTACCTGTCTAACTGTTTCTTAAATGTTTGGATTGTCCCTGCCTTAACGACCTGCTCTGGCAGCTTATTCCATACACCCACCACACTCTGTGTGAAAAAGCTACCCCCTCAGATTCCTAATAAATCTTTTTCCCTTCACCTTGAACCTATGTCTTTTTGTCCTCGTTCCCATACTCTCTATTCCTAAAATAGTCGGATATAATATGTGTAGGAAATAACTGCATATGCTGGTTTCCATTGACACGGCATGCTGGAGTCACGTAACGGAACAGGCAGCATCTCTGGAAAGAAGGAATGTGCCACATTTCGACCTGAAACGTCGCCTATTTGTTCTCTGCAGAGATGCTGTCTGTCCCGCTGAGGCACTCCAGCATTTAGTATCGTTCTTCGGAAAAATTATGGGCAGCTTAACGTCGCCTTTCTGAACAAGTTACGCTTCGCTGGTGGTCACAGCTCTCTACGTGCACATCCGTGCTTGGACATTTATACCTCTATATATGAGGTGCGCTCCGGAAACACATCTTCACACACTTAACCGATAATACGGTTAAACCCGACACTTATATAAAAGCAAAACGAGCGAAGGATTTATTTTAACCATCCCTTGTTGAAGATGACCACTGACCTGTTATATTAAGTGTGTTGCTGTAATGCACAGATGGTCCGTTCTTTATTACCACGGTGTAGATGTAGCGCCCCTCGTCGCTTTGCTTCAACTGGCTGATGTTTAAACTTCTGTAATCGAACTCATGCCGCGAGGAAGTAGATATTAGTTCACCATCCTTCTTCCACTGGATCACACCCCCTCCCTCATTCACGCAGTTGTTGTTAATGTTAAACTTCATTTCCTGAAAATAAGATTCGTCGGATGTTTGTAAGATGAGATTCACTGACTCTCCTGGGGAAATCGCTTTGACTGGCGTCACGGACACTGCGAAAAGAAACAATATACAGTATATATATATATATATATATATAGCTAACTAACCTTAAACTACTACAGTGGTCATGGCACAGAATATTTAGCCACAGACGAAGAGCACCTATGAGAGTTATTGCGCCATTCAGATATGGATAAAGAAATCTTCTTTCAATTATGTCTTTGACAGTTTAGTTTAGTTCAGGTTAGTGCAGGTTAGTTTAGAGATACAGCATGGAAGTCGGCCCTTTGGCTCAGGGGTCCACGACGACCATCGATCACCCGTACGCTTTTCATGTGATGCAGAGCTTCACTTGCACCTCCTCCAACCTCAACCACTGTATCCGCTGTTCCAGGTGCCAACTCCTGTACGTCGGCGAGACCAAGCGCAGGCTCGGCGATTGTTTTGCTGAAGACCTCCGCACTGTCCGCATTAGCCCACCTGTTCTCCCGGTTGCTCAGCACTTTAAATCCCCCTCCCATTCCCAATCTGAACGTTTTGTCTGGCTCCTCCTTTGTCAGAGTGAGGTCCAGCGCATACGCCCCAGCTGTATGAACATTGACTTCTCTAACTTCAAATGGCCTGTGCATTCCCACTCTCGTCCTCCTCTCCAATTCCCAGTTCTCCCACCATTCTGACTGTCTCCGACTACATTGTATCTCTGACCCGCCCACTCCCCTGACATCAGTCTGAAGAAGGATCACGACCCGAAACATCACCCATTCCTTCTGTCGAGAGAGGTTGCCTGTCCCGCGGAGTTAGTCTTTCTTTGCGCTCTTTTCTTTACTGAGGAATCTCTCATGTTGGTCACTAAAATTAATCAATATCTTGCCGGGAGTTGATTGGCAATGCAACACGGCAACCCCACTTTTCACATGGCGAAGGATAGACACAAAAAGCTGGAGTAACTCAGCGGGTCAGGCAGCATCTCTGGTGAGAAGGAATTTGTGACATGTCGGGTCGAGACCCTTCTCAGGGGAAAGTGAAACACGAGGGAAAGACGATGATGTAGAGAGTTGTAGATCAAATGAATGCAAGATATTCAAAAAAGTAACGGTGATATGCGAAAAAGCAATAAACAGGCCATTGATACCAGTTTGCTTGACGAGAACAAGTACAGACGATGCGACTCAACAAGACGACAAGAAGAAACTGGGTGGGGAGGGATGGAATGCAGCGGTTACTTGAAGATAGAAAAATCAATATTATACCTTTGGGCTGTCAGCTGCTTTAGCGAAATATGAGATGTCGTTAAGGGACAGAATTTTAGGGGTAACATGAGGGGCAACTTCTTTACTCAGAGAGTGGTGACTGTGTGGAATGATCTTCCAGCAGAAGTGGTGGAGGCAGAATCGATTTTAACATTTAAACGTAAAGTGGATAGGTATATGGACGGGAAGGGAATGGAGGGGTATGGTCTGAGTGCAGGTAGATGGGACTAGGGGAAAATAAATGGTCGGCACGGACTGGAAGGGCCGAGAAGGCCTGTTTCTGTGCTGGAATTGTTATATGGTTATATGGTTCCTCCAATTGTGCGTATTAGCCTCACTCTGACAATGGAGGAGGCCTCGGAGGGAAAGGCCAGTGTGGGATGGGAAGGGGAATAAAGGTGTTTGTCAACTCTGAGATCAGGTTGGTCCAGGCGGACTGAGCAAAGGTGTTCAGCGAAATGATTGTCTAGTCTTGCCCATGTATAATAGTCCACATCTTGAACAACGGATACAGTAGAGCTTGGAGAATGTACGTCAACCTCTGTCTAATATGGAAGGTTGTTTCTGCAGAGTTTCTGTCCCTCGCTGAGTTATTCCAGATTTGTGCCTATCTTAGGTTTAAACCAGCATCTGCAGATACTTCCTACACTTTTCATCTGGGAACTTTGAATATGCGAGGAGAAAGATGTGAACATGGCATGAAATGTTCATTGGTCTTTATTCTTTGGAGCGCAGAAGGATAAGGGGGGACTTGATTGAGGTCTTTAAAATGATGAAAGGGATAGACAGAGTTGACGTGGATAACATTGAGGGTAGGAAAGATTCAAACAAGAGGGCATGACATGAGAATTAAGGGACAGAAGTTTAGGGGTATCATGAGGGGGAACTTCTATACTCAGAGAGTGGTGGCTGTGTGGAATGATCTTCCTGCAGAAATGGTGGAGGCAGGATCGATTTTAACATTGAAAAGTAAAGTGGATAGGTATATGGACGGGAAGGGAATGGAGGGGTATGGTCTGAGTGCAGGTAGATGGGACTAGGGGAAAATAAATGGTCGGCACGGACTGGAAGTGCCGAGAAGGCCTGTTTCCGTGCTGTAATTGTTATATGGTTATATGAAATAGATTGTCACAAGATACTGGAATCATCAGGTAAAGAATCTGCGGGTAGACCTCAGCAGGTCAGGCAGCATCTTCCCATATGTAGTGGGAAATGGGTAGTCCATGGAGCCCTGACCCACAACACCTCCCAATGATGCTGATTGATCTAATGAGTTGCTCTCACAGTTTATTTTTAGCATGGCTTTTGTTATTGTTTAATGAACCATATACATGAAAGACATAAGATCACAAGTGTTAGGAGCAGAACTTGGCCATTCGGCCCATCAAGTCCACTGGCGCTGTTCAATCATGGCTGATCTACCTCTCCCTCCTAACCCCATTCTCCTGCCTTCTCCCCATAACCACTGACACCTGGACTAATCAAGAATCTATCTATCCCTGCCTTAACATTTTCCACTTGCATGACTTCCATCGCCTTACGTGGCAAAGAATTCCACTGATTCACCACCCGTTGCCTAACGACTGCCCAACTGAGGGAGGATTTCGTGTTCATCCTTTCTATAAGGTTGTAAATGAGTCATGTAGCAGAATCGATCGCTCACCTTGGACAAGAATAAGTTTGAATACTTTGGTGGGCGTTTGTCTCTCATCCAGCATACAAGAGTAAACTCCAGCATATACATCTGTGGCTTTGAAGGAAATAGAGAAATTCCCCGCCATGTAACCATCAGGATCCGCCAATTTTATATTTGGCAATTCCGGAAATGTACAATTTCCTTTGTGTTGAGAAACTGTACACGTTTTATTTGGCTCCGTTGCTGAGGCAGGATGAAATTTCCAGGTAACATTGTTGGATCCGTCTCGGGAGCAAGGCAGCAAGACCTGACTTGAGCCATTTGTAAAGACTACCTGCCATTGCTGCATCCCGTCAGGCTTTCCTGATGTACCTAGAGTGGGAGAATTGAGTATTATTGAACAACAACATAAGTGGCTGGATAAAAATATCACCATTACACACTACGTGAATCTTAAGCAGTCTACCGCAAACCTGGCATATTTTCTGATTCTGTGATTATGTACTCACCTTGTTAAACCTAGCTAACAATCCTCCATTATATATTATGCTTGAACCTCATCTCTTTCGATCTCTATCACTTCTTTATCACTGTAACCCTCCGATGCTCCGTCTGAAGAAGGGTCTCGACCCTCGGAGTTAAGGAACATGGAGAGAAGGCAGGAATTGGGGATGATCAGCCATGATCATATTGAATAGCGGGGCTCGAAGGGCCGAATGGACTACTCCTGCGCCTACCACTAGGAGCGCCGCATGATGGCAGCCTCTGCCTACAATCTGTCTGTTTTTTCTATCTTTATTTATTTTTAGTTTGTTTAAATTAATGTTTTGGAGGATTTCAATGCGGGGGAGGGGAGTAGGTTAAGGGGGAAACCATTTCCCAGTCACCCCCTGGCATGGATGCGACTATTCTCCGAGTCGCGTCCTCGTCCCCCCCCCCCCCCCCCCCCCCTGCGGCCTACCAACTGGATTGGCGCGGCCTTTCCTGCGCGGCCTCTCACGACCAAAGCTTCAGCAGCGGCGCAGCGCTGGATTCACCGGGAAGCGGGAGATAGTTTACCGGAATCGCCGTTTGAAGCTCCGGAGGGTTGGGCCTGCTGCTTCAACATCGGGGAGCTGTGGTTTGTGGAGCTCAGCTGCGGGCTGCGCTGACCAACGTCACAGAGTCCTGGGATCCCTTCGCCGCCAGCGTGAATCTCCGCTCCGATCGGTCTGTGGAATTGGTAGCCGCGGTCTCTGGTTGGAAGTGGCCGATTCGGTGGTCCAAGCCGCTGAGGATGTTCTCTCGTTCCTCTTGTCTTGTCTTGTCTTGTATTGTCTATTGACCCGAAACGCCACCCATTCCTACAATCCAATGATGCTGCCTGTCCCGCTGAGTTACTCCAGTGTTTTCAAAGGTTCAAATGTCAGTTTATTGTCATGTGTACCAATTAAGGTTCAGTGAAACTGAAATTACCGTACAGCCAAACTAAAAAAACGCAACACGCCACAAACTACATGAAACGTTAACAAAGACAACCATCCCAGTGGATTCCCCACATTGCTCACTGTGATGGAAGGCAAGAACATCTTCCTCTTTATTCTCCGATGGGGCAGTCAAACCATCCGCAATCGTGGTGATAGATGTTCCCGCAGTCGGCGATTGAAGCACCCTCATCGGGGCGATGGAAGCTCCCGTGTCGGGGCAACCGGAACTGTGCGGTTGGAGCTTCCGAAGTCGGTTTCTAACCAGAGACCGCGAGTTCCATGATGTTAAAGTCCGCACGCTCCCGCTGTTGGAGCTCTATCTTCAACAAACTACAACATCCATTTTCTCCCAGTTAATGGATTCCCCCAATACTTGGTGTTCATATACAAGAACTTCATAGTTTAGTCATGGGGAGGTTCGGCTACAAATATGGCTTTTCATCTCTTGTCACCTGAACACGTTGCAAGCCAACTCTTCATCTGTCATAGAGTCATGCAGCACGTAAAGAAACCCTTCGGCCCAACTCGCCCTTGCGATCAAGATATCCCATATAATAGATCACTGATATATCTCCAATGCAGAATAGAATGTTTAAAACTCCACTCATATTATTGATTTTCTATTTTTATTATTATTTTAATTTCTTTTATTATTTCTTTCTATTAATTTCCTTCTTTATTAAAAATAATTAAAAAATATGTAGAAGTATAAACAAGAATGACTGTAAATTTTATAAATATTAAGAATGTATGTGATGAATAGTAAATTCTTTTGTTTCTCTTTTTTTTCTTACATTTTAAATGGTCTTAATATGTATCAATACGCATTAACTTCTAATAAAAAATATTAACAAAAAACAAAGATATCCCATCTTCATCTTGCTGACATTGGGCAAGAGGTTGTTTTCCTGACACCATGTGACAAAGCTCTCCCATCTCCCTCCCATGCTTCATCTCCTCATCTCGGGATCCGACCAACCACAGTGGCGTCGTTTGCAAACTTGTTGATAGAGTTAAAGCCAAATTTAGATGTATAGTTGAGGAGTGAGGTCATATTCTTGTGGGCCATTACGGTAAGATTCAACGGCTATCGTTGCTTGTGTTGTGTTATTGTATGTAAGAAGGAACTGCAGATGCTGGGTTAACCCGAAGATAGACATAAATGCTGGGGTAATTCAGCTGGACAGAAGGAATCCTCTAGATAGAAGGAATGGGTGACGTTTCAGGTCGAGACCCTTCATCAGATTGAGTCAGGGGAAAGGGAGACACAGAGATATGGAATGGTAAGGCATGAAAACGGGACATCAAACGGGGCGCAGTTATAGTATGGTTTTCAAGGGAACCAGGTATCAGGAGGGGAGTACAATAGGCAAAGTAGCACATACACACCCGTCGAGACTGAAGGCTTTTGTACTTTGCTGAGCTTGGTGCACGGCAGATTTGTTGTCTTACACCGCCAGGGACCCGAGTTCGATCCTGACAAATGGAACTGTATTTTCGGAGTTTGTACGTTATCCCCCTGAGAGCGTCGTTTTTTCCGGGTGATCCGGTTTCCTCCCACACACCAAAGACATACAGGTTTGTAGGTTAATTGTCTTCGGCGAAAGTTGTACATTGTCCGTAGTGAGTACAGGATAGTACTAGACTACAGGGTGATCCCTGGTCGGCTCGGACGCAGTGGGCCGAAGGGCCTGATTCCGTGCCATTTAGAATTATCGTGGTGGAGGTGTTTCCACCTACCCTCACTGATTATGCTCTGCGGGTCGAGAAAGACGAGAATCCAATGGGATTCTCCGGCCCCTAGATCATGGAGTTTGGCAGGGTGTTTGGCGATAGGATTATGGTGTTGAAGACGGAGTCAATAAATATGAGGAGTGTCTTTGATGGACCAGGTTGAATCCACCACACCATCACATAATGTATAAAAATCATGAGAGGAATAGATTGGGTAAATGCACAGAGTCTCTTGCCCAGTGGATTAATTGAGGACTCGAGGATACAAGTTTAAGGCGCAGGAGTAAGCCATTCGGAAAAAGATTTAATAGGAATCTGAGGAGCAACTTTTTCACACAAAGTTTGGAGGGTGTATGGAACAAGCTGCCATTTGCGGTAGGGACTACCCCAACATTTAAGAAACAGTTAGACAGATACATGGACAGGACATATAAGATTATTACATTGAAACATAGAAGATTATTATGGGTTTGGACACGCTAGAGGCAGGAAACATATTGCCGATGTTGGGGGAGTCCAGAACCAGGGGCCACAGTTTAAGAATAAGGGATAAGCCATTAAGAACGGAGATGAGGAAACACTTTTTCACACGGAGAGCTGTGAGCATGTGGAATTCTATGCATCCGAGGGTGGTAGAGGCCGGTTCTCTGGATACTTTCAAGAGAGAGCTAGATAGGGCTCTTAAAGATTGCGGAGTCAGGGGATATGGGGAGAAGGCAGGAATGGGATGATCAGCCATGATCACATTGAATAGTGGTGCTGGCTCGAAGGGCCGAATTGCCTACTCCTGCACCTATTGTATATTGTCTATTGACAGGTTTGAAGGAAAATGGACCAAACGCAGCAAGGGGGTTTATTGTAGTTGGGACCCTCCCAATGAGCAACATTGTTTATCACGTTCATATTTGTAACATTCTGTATGAGCCCCTTTTTGCACTTATATCTATTTGTAAGTTTCTGTAAGTTCTAAAATATCTCCAGTTGAGGGCTCATTTGAGGATAGGAATATATAAACTAGGTTCAGGAGTAGGCCATTCGACTCTTTGAGCCAGCAACTCCCTTCAATATGATCTTGGCTGATCATCCAAAATCAATTTCATTTCGGAGTCACGTGAGTGACTTCGTGAAGAGCCCGCCGGCGCGCATGCTCGACATATCGTCGTAACGCGTTGCTGCGACGGCTGGCGGTGGAGCGCGCTCCTCGCCAGCCCTTCATAAGGGGCCACGGAGGTGAGTATTCCACCTTTAGTTGGTGGTCCTTGTTGTCTGATTATGTCTTGCAGCAAGGACATGGATGGGAGTTCGAAGGGCCGGAGGACGTCAGGACGAGTTCGCCGGTCAACAGTTCCGGGGCCTTTACCATCGGCAGTACCTGCAGCGCAGGCCGGGACTCAGGCGGAGATGTGGGTAAGCCCTGTGTTCACAGGTCCAGATCCGCCAGCACACCACAGCTCGGAGGAGTTCGATGAGGAGGAGTGTAGTGTGCCGCCAGAGCAGGGGGACCCTGCCATGGCAGTTAGGTTGTCAGCGGGCTCGCTGGCGACCTCGAGCAGGGCACGTGCCGTTGCACGGCCTGTTCCACTCAGCCCTCCGAGAAGGGGGAGGGGAGGAGCCCAGAAGCCTAACCCTGTTAGGGCTAAGGCATTGCCTGTCGCGGAGGAGCGGTCAGGTTCCAGGGCGAGACCCGGGGCGGCTGTGAGGTCCAGCCGGCACACCCCGACTCTCGACGCCGGGACGGGTCGGTCGAGTCGGGTCTCGTCACGGTCGCCGAGCCCCCCATGGATGGGTGGGCGAGACCATGCGTCGGCAACGTCCACGATGTGGGCAGCCGGCAAGACTGCGCGGGCCCCAGGCAGCCATGCTTCGGCTGGTGCCGACACCTCGCCGCGAGTGCCCTTAGTGGCAGCGGCTTCAGCTCTCGCTAAACGGAGGCGATTGAACACGCCCGCGCAGGAATCGCGCAGTTTCGCCTCGGCGGCTGTTAGCGACAACTACCGGCACCGGCAGGGCCTCGACGAGGTGCGGGCCGATGATAGGAGCCCGGTTTTCTTTTCAGAGCCGGAGGACTCCGACCACCTGAGTGTTCAGGGTGAAGGGCGTATTGACCGTATGGAGCGGCTGCTGGAGCTCCTGCTTCAACATCAACAACAGCAGGGCAGCAACAGGCACAGGGTGTCTTCACCAACATCTACTATCAGCCTGGAGCAGCAGGAGGAGGAGGTTCTGGTGGATCCCGTACCACCTCCGGTGGAGGTGCCAGCGGAGGAACTCTTGGATGTGGCGACCAAATTCGCGGCCCCACATACGGCTGGTCTTCCTCTAAATACAAAGCTGGCAGCCACAGTGGACTTTCTTAATAATCAGGTGCTGCAGGAAGAAGTCCTCATCCAGGCTATGAGCCGTCACAAGGCTCCATCAAACTGCAACTCCCTCAACGTGCCTGTGGTCAATACGCCAATATGGGGCAACATCAGTGCGGCTATCCGTCAACAAGAGCTACAATTGCAGCGGATCCTGAAACTCCTCACGGCCGGTATTACCGCCTTTGCACGGTCGGTGGACGGGGACGAGCTGAATTTGGACCAGGAAGATGCTCTGGCCTTATTGTGCGCGACCCAGCACGAAATCAACGGGTTTCGCAAAAACAGCATCCGCCCAGCACTCAACCCGAAGTTTGCAGGATTGTGCAAACCACCGCCGCCGCCGCCGCCCCGTCAGCTCTTTGGTGAGGACCTCTCGAAGAGAGTCAAAGAGCTTGACGAACAAGCCAAAACGGTGGGGATCATGCGCTCTAAGAGTGCCCCCACACCGTCCGGCTCAAAAGCTCCATACATTCGCTCACGAGGGTCGGCCAGTGCCTCGACGAGGACCCACCCTCTAGCTCCACAACGACAACAGCACCAGAACCAGCACCAAGGGTCTTTTTTAGGACAGGGTCGGCAGAGACCTTTGTGGAAATCGAAGACGTCGCGCCCTCAAGTCAACCCAGCACCTCCACGGCCACCCACACGTGTCAAGGACCGCCGGTAACCACGGAGGTGAAGGGGTCTGGTTCTCTCTTTTCTCTCTGTTTAACTTCCCATGTTGGTGGTCGTTTACGGTTGTTTTTGGATGCATGGGGTAATTTTACTGGTGATGAGTATGTGTTGCGGAATATTCAGGGGCATAAAATTGAGTTTATTAATGGCGACATTCCTCCATCCCAGCACATGCCTGGTCGTACGTTCAAATTGTCTGCTGCAGAACAGGCAGCAGGTTATAAGGAAATTTTAAGTCTGGAACAGAAGGGTGTGATTGAGAAAACGGTGCATGAGCCTATTGAATTTGTTTCGAACATATTTACTAGACCTAAGAAGGATGGAGGCTGTCGCGTCATTATTGATCTAACCCATTTGAATACGTTTGTAACATATACTCATTTTAAAATGGATACGTTTGAAACAGCCAAATCATTGATTTCTCATGGCTGCTTTATGGCATGCATTGATTTAAGGGATGCATATTATTCAGTATCCATCCAGAAATATGATAGAAGGTTTTTGAAATTTATCTGGATGGGGCAACTTTGGCAGTATAAGGCTTTGCCTAATGGGCTCACTACAGCCCCTAGA
Source organism: Raja brachyura (assembly GCA_963514005.1). The sequence goes on along the minus strand of CAUPSL010000006.1, from coordinate 338,301 downwards.
TTGTTCACTAAATTGGTGAAGCCAATCGTGGCTTATTTGAGACAACGACACCATATAGTTATGGCCTATTTAGATGATGTCTTTATTGTGGGCCACACCCTGCAATTGGCCGAACAGGGTGTTGCAGCTGCTGTCAATATATTTCAACAATTAGGATTCATTGTCCATCCAGAGAAATCGAAGTTCTGCCCTGCCCAGGTAATTAATTACCTAGGGTTCACGGTGAACTCAATGAGTATGAGGATAACTATACCAATTAACAAAATTGAGGAAGTCACTCAGGTGTGCAGAGATTTAATTGGCACCAATATACCATCGATTCGGCATACAGCCACAGTAATTGGCAAGCTAGTGGCTTTGTTTCCGGCAGCACGATATGGACCTTTGCATTATCAGAATTTGCAAAGAGCTAAAATTATTGCGTTAAAACGGAACGCTGGTCATTACGATCGATCAATGCAGCTGCCGTCCGAAGCGATAACTGAGTTGCAATGGTGGGTGTGTCACATTAGCAACTCATTTAAGCCTGTTAGGGAGGCTAATCCGGTGGTATATTTACAGACTGATGCAAGCTCCAATGGCTGGGGAGCTACTGATAATTGCTCTAGTTGTGGGGGCAGATGGGACACCCTTGAGGCATCGATGTTGTTGACTCAAGGGATTAAATATTTGGAGTTGCTGGCAGCATTCCACGGACTTTGTGCATATTGTTCCAAGCTTGTTGGAGCACACGTCCGTCTCCAAATAGACAACACCACAGCTGTGGCATATTTAAACCATATGGGTGGTACCAGGTCAGTTTCGTGTGACAAATTGGCTAACTCAATTTGGCTCTGGTGTGTTCAAAGAGACATTTGGATTTCAGCTACCTATTTGCCAGGTGAGCTTAATACTGTGGCGGACACCAGGTCACGCAAATTTAATGACAACATTGAGTGGATGTTGCATCCTGAGATTTTTTCTAAAGTCACAGCCAAATTTGGTAAACCGGACATTGACCTTTTTGCGTCACGGTTAAACCATCAGGTACCAGCCTACGTTTCATGGGAACCAGATCCTGGGGCAATAGCGCTAGATGCATTCTCGCTGGACTGGGGGAATTGGTTTTTCTATGCCTTCCCTCCGTTTTGCCTCATCAGTCGGGTATTGCGAAAGATTCAGGCAGATGCTGCCAAGGGCATCCTTATTATACCCGACTGGCCCACACAGCCTTGGTATCCGGTGGTCTTTGACATGCTCAACGAACCTTGGGTCCTTTTGAGGGGTTGCCCACAATTGGTTACTCACCCTGTCTCAGGGGAGCCACATCCCTGCCATGGCTATTTAAATTTGTTGGCTTGCAGGTTCTGAACAGGCCGTTAGTCCAATACGGCCTCTTGGCTCGGACCATGGATACCATCGGGGCGTCGTGTCGAGAGTCCACAAGGCGAAGATACCACTCGCATATTAAAAAGTGGGAAGCCTACTGCAGCCGCTCTCGCATCACGTACGATGACGTGACAATAACCGACGTCCTGGAATTCCTCGCGGGGTTGCACCATGATGAACACTTAAGTTACAGTGCCATCAACAGCGCCAGAAGTGCGCTATCATTCTACCTCAAGATTGGGGTAGGATCCAACAGGCTAGTGTCCAGACTCATGCGGGGTATATTCAATATGAATCCGCCTACACCACGCTATAATATCACCTGGGATGTCAGCGACGTATTAACCCTGCTCAGGACGTGGTCTCCCATGGAAGGGCTCCAACTGGACCAACTCACCATGAAGCTGGTGATGTTACTAGCGCTGACTTCAGCTCAGAGGGTACAGACACTACACAAACTTCGTGTCGACAGAATGACATCTACCCCTACAGAAGTAGTCTTTTTCATTGACGAGCTACTAAAGCAGCATAGACCTGGGTGCACAGGGCTGCAGCTGAAGTTCCCGGCATACCCCGCAGATGCTAGGCTATGTTTAGCCTCACATATCCGCCACTATGTCAAGGTGACGGCACACATCAGAGAAATGGAGAGATACCTGCTTGTCACTCATAAGAGACCTCATCATCGAGTGACAGTCCAGACGATATCCAGGTGGCTTCGAGTCATCTTGGGTAAGTCAGGTATCGACACTAATGTGTTCAAGTCTCATTCCACCAGGGCTGCATCGACGTCAGCGGCGAGGGTCATGGAGGTGCCCATGGACCAAATTCTCGCCACAGCAGGATGGGCGAATGAAGCTGTGTTCCAGCGTTTTTATAACAAGCCTGTTGCTGCTCCTCTACAGTTCGCAGAAGCCGTGCTGAATGCAGGTCACGAACGTGGAGATGTCCCCGCATGAGGGGTTTTTGATTTGTTATTAATAAATATGCTCTTGTTTTGCAGTATGAACTATTGAGCCAGTTTGTTCCTCCCATCCATCCCTGGTAGTGGTGTGTCAGCATGGACGTGGTCCAGGGCGTGTAATCACAGAAGCTTTGAAGTCTTCACGAAGTCACTCACGTGACTCCGAAATGAAATAGTAAGATTGAACGAGAACTTACCAGTTCGAAGGTTGATCTTTATTTCATGAGGAGTCGAAGTGAGGGATTTCGTGCCCTCCTCGCCCAACCCTCAATCACCTTCATCTGGTAATCTTAGTCAATTCAATCATACTATGCGAAGTCATTTCTATTGTTGGTTCTGTGATTCCACGCCGCTACTTTGAAGTATGTCGAGCATGCGCGCCGGCGGGCTCTTCACGAAATCCCTCACTTCGACTCCTCATGAAATAAAGATCAACCTTCGAACTGGTAAGTTCTCGTTCAATCTTACTATTCCTGCTTTCTCCCCATCTCCTTTGATTCCGTTAGCCATAAGAGCTGTAGCTAACTCTCTCTTGAATACATCCAGCGAATTGGCCTCCACTGCCCCCTGTGGCAGAGAATTCCACAGATTCATACATTTCTAAGTGAGAGAGTTTTTCCTCATCTCAGTCCTAAATGGCCTATCCCTTATTCTTACACTGTGCCCCCTGTTTCTGGACTACCCCAACATCGTGGACATTTGCCCTCGTCTAGCCAGTCCAATCACTTAAACTTTCATGTTTCTATAAGTAGCCCTCTCATCCTTCCAAATTCCAGTGAATGTAAGCCCAGTTGATAGAAACATAGAAACATAGAAAATAGGTGCAGGAGTAGGCCATTTGGCCCTTCGAGCCTGCACCGCCATTCAATGTGATCATGGCTGATCATTCAACTCAGTATCCCGTACCTGCCTTCTCTCCATACCCCCTGATCCCTTTAGCCACAAGTGCCACATCTAACGCCCTCTTAAATATAGCCAATGAACTGGCCTCAACTACCTTCTGTGGCAGAGAATTCCAGAGACTCACCACTCTCTGTGTAAAGAATGTTTTCCTCATTTCGGTCCTAAAGGAATTCCCCCTTATCCTTAGACTGTGACCCCTTGTTCTGGACTCCCCCAACATCGGGAACAATCTTCCAGCATCTAGCTTGTCCAACCCCTTAAGATCCATTCTTTCATCATATTTCAGTACCGCCATCCCGGGAATTAACCTGGTGAACCTTCGCTGCACTCCCCCAATAGCAAGAACGTCGTTGCTCAAATTAGGAGTGCAAGATTGTACACAATACTGCAAGTGCAGACTCACCAGGGCCCTGCATAACTGCAGTAGGACCCCCTTGTTCCTAAACTCAAATCATCTCCATTGTGAGGGGTTTGGACAGGGGTTTCTGCAGGAACAGACGGGATTCAAGGATGGCATGTTGCCTTCCTGGTGCCAGGATCCAGGATGTCACGGACAGAGTGCAGAACATCTTCAAGGGCGAAGGTAAACAGACGGAAGTGGTAGTAATGTTGGCACAAAACGATGTCGGAAAGAAGGGGATGAATATTCTGCAGCGTGACTTTAGAGAGCTCGGAGAAATACTGAAAAGCAGGACCTCCAGGGTTGTTATCTCCGGTTTGCTTCCAGTTTCTCATGCTGGCGAGAGCAGGAACAGGGAGATACGGGACCTGAATGTGTGACTGAGGAACTGGTGCAAGGGGCATGGATTTAGATTCTTAGATCACTGGGATCTGTTTTGGAGTAAGGGGGAACTGTACAAAAGGAACGGATTGCATCTTAACAGGTGGGTGACCAGCATTCTGGCAGGCCGTTTTGCCACTGCTACACGGGTGGTTTTGAACTGAACAAGGGGGGTGGGATGTCAAATGGGATAGTCGAAGACGGAGTTAAAGGGAAAGAGAGGAAAATAATGGTTAATGATCCCCGAGTTAAAGGGAACGGAAGCTCACAAATGAATAGGAGAGTGTGGCCAAGTGTAATAGGGATCGATGTGAAAGGTGAGATGCGTAAGGAATTAAAATTATTGTATATGAATGCGCGAAGTATAAGAAGTAAAGTAGATGAGCTTGAGGCTCAGTTGGAGGTTGGTAGATATGGCATTGTGGGGATTACTGAGACGTGGCTGCAGGAGGATCGGGCCTTGGAACTTAATATTCAGGATTATACATCCTATAGAAAGGACAGGCAGGTGAGCAGAGGATGGGGGTAGCTCTGCTGGTGAGGGATGGAATTCAGTCCCTTGTGATGAAGACATAGGGACTGGCGAGGTAGAGGCACTGTGGATTGAGTTGAGGAATTGTAAAGGTGGGCAGAGGAAGGGGCGGGGGGGGGGGGTGGGAGGTAGCTCTGCTGGTGAGGGATGGAATTCAGTCCCTTGTGAGGGAAGACATAAGGACTGATGAGGTAGAGTCACTGTGGATTGAGTTGAGGAATTGTAAAGGCAAGAAGACACTAATTGGTGTTATTTACAGACCCCCAAACAGTAGCCTGGATGTAGGGTGTACGTTGCAGCAGGAGTTAAAACTGGCATGACTGTGGTGATGGGGGATTTCAATATGCAGGTAGACTGGGAAAATCAGGTTGGTTCAGGACCCCAAGAAAGAGAGTTTGTAGAATTCTGGATTTAGTGTTGTCCAATGAACCAGATATGATAAGTGGGCTCAAGGTAAAGGAACCGCTTGGAGGTGGTGATCATAATATGATTAGTTTTAATCTGCAATTTCAGAAGGAGAACATTAAATCGGAAGTGGCAGTGATGCAGTTGAACAAAGGGGACTATGAAGGCATGAGATGGCAGCTGGCCAAGGTAGACTGGAAAGGGATCCTAGCAGGAATGACGGTGGAACAGCAATTACAGGAATTTCTGGGCATAATCCGGAAGACGCAGGATCATTTCATTCCAAAAAGGAAGAAAGATTCTAAGGGGAGTAGGAGGCAACCGTGGCTGACAAGAGAAGTTAGGGATAGAAATAAACTAAAAGAAAAGATGTATAACACAGCAAAGAGTAGCCAGAAGCCAGAGGATTGGGAAACTTTCATAGGACAACAGAAGGAAACAAAACGGGCAATACGAGCTGAAAAGATGAAGTACGAAGGGATGCTGGCCAGGAATATAAAGAAGGACAGTAAAAGCTTATTTAGATATGTTAAGGAAAAAAGAGTAGCAAAGTCAAATGTGGGTCCCTTGAAGGCTGACACGGGTGAAATTATTATGGGCAACAAGGAAATGGCAGAAGAGATGAGTAGGTACTTTGGATCTGTGTTCACTAAGGAAGACACAAACAATCTCCCAGATGTACTGAAGGACAGGGGATCTTAGGGGGTAGTGGAACTGAAATAATTTTTCATTCGGCGAGAAATAGTATTGGATAGGTTAATCGGACTGAAGGATGATAATCCCCTCGACCTGATGGTCTGCATCCCAGGGTCCTCGGGGAGGTGGCTCTAGAAACAGTGGACGCATTGGTGAACATTTTCCAATGGTCAATAGATTCAGGATCAGTTCCTGTGGATTGGAGGATAGTTAATGCTATCCCACTTTTCAAGAAAGGAGCGAGAGAGAAAACGGGGAATTACAGACCAGTTAGCCTGACTTCGGTGGTGGGAAAGATGTTGGAGTCAATTATTAAAGAGGTAATAATGGGGAATTTGGATAGCAGTAAAAGGATTAGTCCAAGTCAACATGGATTTATGAAAGGGAAATCATGCTTGAATAATCTTCTTGAATTTTTTGAGGATGTGATAAGTTAAATGTATGAAGGGTGCCAGTGGATGCAATGTATCCAGATTTTCAGAAAGCCTTTGATAAGGTCCCGCACGGGAGACTGGTGACTAAAATTAGAGCACATGGTATTGGGGGTTGGGTGTTGACATGGATAGAACATTTGTTGGCAGACCGGAAGCAAAGAGTAGGAGTGAACGGGCCCTTTTCAGAATGGCAGGCAGTGGTGAGTGGAGTGCCGCAAGGCTCGGTGTTGGGGCCGCAACTGTTTACCATATATATTAATGATTTCAAAGAGGGAATTAAGAGCAACAATAGCAAGTGTGCTGATGACACAAAGCTGCATGCCAGTGTGAACTGTGAAGTGGATGTTAGGAGGTTGCACGGTGACCTGGACAGGTTGAGTGAGTGGGCTGATGCGTGGCAGATGTAGTATTACATAGATAAATCCACTTTGGCGGCAAAAACAAGGGGGCAGATTATTATCTCAATGGGGTTAGGTTAGGTAAGGGGGAGGTGCAGCGAGACCTGGGCGTGAAGAAAGCTAATGGAATGTTGGCCTGCTTAACAAGAGGATTTCTGTGTAGGTGTCCAAAAGATTCTGCAAAGGGAGGGAGAGGAGCCTGATGTTGAGGTACACATTGGTACCAATGACATAGGCAGAAAAAGAGAAGAGGTCCTGAAAGGAGAATTTAGGGAGTTGGGGGGAAAGTTAAGGAGAAGGACCAAAAGGGTAACAATTTCAGGATTACTGCCTGTGCCACATGACAGTGAGAGTAGAAATGGAATGAGGTGGAGGATAAATGCGTGGCTGAGGGACTGGTGCAGTGGGCAGGGATTCAAGTTTCTTGATCACTGGGACCTCTTTTGGGGAAGGCATGATCTGCACAAAAAGGACGGGTTGCACTTGAACCCGAGGGGGACCTGGCAGGGAGATTTGAAAAGGCTACTGGGGAGACTATAAACTAGAAAGGCTGGGGGGAGGGACTCAGGTAGAGGGGGCAAGGGGACAGGGTGTGGGGCAAGAGGCAGAGAAGGGAAGCACTCGGACCCAAAATATAGGCGAGAAAGAGGAAAAAGATAATAAACAGAGAATAAGGGATGGTGGGTTTCTAAAATGTGTATATTTTAATGTTTGGAGCATTGGAAGAAAGGCGGATGAACTTAGAGCCTGGATTGACACCTGGAAATATGATGTTGTGGCAATCAGTGAAACATGGTTGCAGGAGGGTTGTGATTGGAAACTAAATATTCCAGGATTTCGTTGCTTCAGGTGTGATAGAATTGGAGGGACCAGAGGTGGAGGGGTTACATTGCTTGTCAGAGAAGATATTACAGCAGTGCTTTGGCAGGATAGATTAGAGGGCTCGTCTAGGGAGGCTATTTGGGTGGAACTGAGAAGTGGGAATGGTGTAGCAACACTTTTAGGGGTGTATTATAGACCGCCAAATGGGGAGCGAGAATTGGAAGAGCAAATATGTAAGGAGATAGCAGATATTAGTAGTAAGCACAAGGTAGTGATTGTGGGAGATATCAATTTTCCAAAAGTAGACTGGGAAACACATTCTGTAAATGGGCTGGATGGTTTGGAGTTTGTAAAATGTGTGCAGGATAGTTTTTTGCAGCAATACATAGAGGTATCGACCAGAGAAGGGGCAGTGCTGGACTTCCTGTTAAGAATTGAGGCAGGTCAGGTGACGGAGGTATGCGCTGGTGAGCACTTTGGGACCAGTGATCCATTAGTTTCAATATAATTATGGAGAGAGTCAGAACTGGACCTAGGGTTGAGATTTTTGATTGGAGAAAGGCTAACTTTGAGGGAATGCGTAATGACTTAAAAGGAGCGAATTGGAACATTTTGTTTTATGGGAAGGATGTAGAAGAGAAATGGAGGAAATTTAAAGGGGAAATTGTAAAAGTACAGAATCTTTATGTCCCTGTTCGGTTGAAAGGAAATAGTAAAAATTGGAAAGAGCCATGGTTTTCAAGGGAAATTGGACACTTGTTTCGTATTCGAGATATCTACAATAATTATAGCAGGCATGGAATAAATGAGGTGCTAGAGGAGTATAAAGAATGTAAAAAGAATCTTAAGAAAGAAATTAGAAAGGCTAAAATAAGATATGGGGTTGCTTTGGCAAGAAAGGAGAAAGTCAATCCAAAGGGTTTGTACAGCTATATTAATAGCAAAAGGACAACGAGGGATAAAATTGGACCATTAGAGAGCCAGAATGGACAGCTATCTGCAGAGCCAAAAGAGATGGGGGAGATATTGAACAATTTATTTTCTTCGGTATTCACCAAGAAGGATATTGAACTCTGTGAGGTAAGGGAAAAGGTAGAGTAGCTATGGAAACTATGAGATTCAAAGAGGAGGAAGTACTGACACTTTTGAAAAATATAAAAGTGGATAAGTCTCCAGGTCCTGACAGGATATTCCCTAGGACATTGAAGGAAGTTAGTGTAGAAATAGCAGGGGCTATGACAGAAATATTTCAAATATCATTAGAAACGGGAATAGTGCCGGAGGATTGGCGTATTGCGCATGTTGTTCCAATGTTTAAAAAGGGTTCAAAGAATAAACCTAGCAATTATAGACCTGTTAGTTTGACATCAGTGGTAGGCAAATTAATGGAAAGGATACTTCAAGATAATATACATAAGCATTTGGAAAAACAGGGTCTGATCAAGAACAGTCAACATGGATTTGTGCCTGGAAGGTCATGTTTGACAAACCTTCTTGAATTTTTTGAAGAGATTACTAGGGAAATTGATTAGGGTAAAGCAGTGGACGTTGTCTATATGGATTTCAGTAAGGCCTTTCACAAGGTTCCCCATGGAAGGTTGGTTAAGAAGGTTCAATCTTTGGTTGTTAATGGCGGAGTAGCAAGATGGATTCAACAGCGGCTGAATGGGAGATGCCAGAGAGTAATGGTGGATGGCTGTTTGTCAGGTTGGAAGCCGGTGACCAGTGGGGTGCCTCAGGGATTCGTGTTGGGTCCACTGTTGTTTGTCATGTACATCAATCATCTAGATGATGGGGTGGAAAATTGGATAAGTAAGTATGCAGATGATACTAAGATAGGTGGTGTTGTGGATAATGAAGTAGATTTTCAAAGTCTACAGAGAGATTTGGGCCATTTGGAAGAGTGGGCTGAAAGATGGCAGATGGAGTTTAATGCTGATAAGTGTGAAGTGCTACATCTTGGCAGGACAAATCAAAATAGGACGTACATGGTAAATGGGAGGGAATTGAGGAATGCTGTGGAACAGAGGGATCTAGGAATAACTGTGCATAGTTCCGTGAAGGTGGAATCACATGTAGATAGGGTGGTAAAGAAAGCTTTTTGTGTGCTGGCCTTTATAAATCAGAGCATTGAATATAGGAGTAGGGAAACATAGAAACATAGAAACATAGAAAATAGGTGCAGGAGTAGGCCATTCGGCCCTTCGAGCCTGCACCGCCATTCAATGTGATCATGGCTGATCATCCAACTCAGTATCCCGTACCTGCCTTCTCTCCATACCCCCTGATCCCTTTAGCCACAAGTGCCACATCTAACGCCCTCTTAAATATAGCCAATGAACTGGCCTCAACTACCTTCTGTGGCCGAGAATTCCAGAGACTCACCACTCTCTGTGTAAAGAATGTTTTCCTCATTTCGGTCCTAAAGGAATTCCCCCTTATCCTTAGACTGTGACCCCTTGTTCTGGACTCCCCCAACATCGGGAACAATCTTCCAGCATCTAGCTTGTCCAACCCCTTAAGAATTTTGTAGGTTTCTATAAGATCCCCCCTCAATCTTCTAAATTCCATCGAGTACAAACAGAGTCTATCCAATCTTTCCTCATATGAAAGTCCTGACATCCCAGGAATCAGTCTGGTGAATCTTCTCTGTACCTTCTCTATGGCAAGGATGTCTTTCCTCAGATTTGGAGACCAAAACTGTACGCAGTACTCCAGGTGTGGCCTCACCAAAACCCTGTACAACTGCAGTAGAACCTCCCTGCTCCTATACTCAAATCCTTTCGCTATGAATGCTAACATACCATTTGCTTTCTTCACTGCCTGCTGCACCTGCATGCCTACTTTCAATGACTGGTGTACCATGACACCCAGGTCTCGTTGCATCTCCCCCTTACCTAATCTGCCACCATTCAGATAATAGTCTACCCTCATGTTTTTGCCACCAAAGTGGATAACCTCACATTTATCCACATTGTACTGCATCTGCCATGCATCTGCCCATTCACTCAGCCTATCCAAATCACCCTGCAGCCTCCAAGCATCCTCCTCACACCTAACTATACCCCCCAGCTTGGTATCATCTGCAAATTTGGAGATGTTGCATTGAATTCCCTCGTCCAAATCATTAATATATATTGTAAATAGCTGGGTTCCCAACACTGAGCCTTGCGGCACCCCACTAGTCACTGCCTGCCATTCTGAAAAGGACCCGTTTACTCCTACCCTTTGCCTCCTGTCTGCTAGCCAGTTCTCTATCCACATCAATACTGAACCCCCAATACCGTGTGCTTTAAGTTTGTTAGTGTGCTTTAAGTTTGGAAGTAATGTTAAAATTGTACAAGGCATTGGTAAGACCAATTCTGGAGTATGGTGTACAATTTTGGTCGCCTAATTATAGGAAGGATGTCAACAAAATAGAGAGAGTACAGAGGAGATTTACTGGAATGTTGCCTGGGTTCCAGCAACTAAGTTACAGAGAAAGGTTGAACAAGTTAAGGGCCTGTCCCACCAGCATGCAACTCGATGCGATGAGCGCGACCTACCGTGGTCGCTTGAGCCGTCCGGCGTCGCGGGGCCGTTCCCACTTCGATCGCTGGAGCCGTGCAAAATTGTGCGGAGTTCGTCCCGACATCACGCGGGGCTCTGAAAAACGGACTATTTTCAAAAATTCCGCGCGGCAACGGCTTGTCGGCTCGCAGTCGCCTCGACGCATTACACACCGTCTTGACGTCGTGCCTCCGTGACCCTCTCTGTAGATGCCTCCTTGACCCTCTATGTGTGTGGCTCCGTGGCCCTCTGTGTGTGTGCCTCTGTGCCCCTCTCTGTGTGCCCCTCTCTGTCCTGGCAAACTTACTTTTAAGAGTTCGCTGCAAGTTCGCCTCACTTTGCGCCGTGTTGCGCCACTCACCCGACCTCCGCGCGGCCCCTACTGCCAGTTTGGTTGCGCTTGCCGCATGCAGGTGCATGCTGGTGGGAACGGCCCTGTATAGGGATCACCCGACCTCCGCGCGGCCCCCGCTTCTAGTTTGATCGCGCTCATCGCATGGAGTCGGATGCTGGTAGGATAGGCCCTTTAGGTCTTTATTCTTTGGAGCGCAGAAGGTTAAGGGGGGACTTGATTGAGGTCTTTAAAATGATGAAAGGGATGGACAGAGTTGACGTGGATAAGCTTTTCCAATTGAGGGTAGGGTAGATTCAAACAAGAGGGCATGACATGAGAATTAAGGGGCAGAAGTTTAGGGGTAACATGAGGGGAAACTTCTTTACTCAGAGAGTGGTGGCTGTGTGGAATGATCTTCCTGCAGAAGTGGTGGAGGCAGGACCGATTTTAACATTTAAAAGTAAAGTGGATAGGTATATGGACGGGAAGGGAATGGAGGGGTATGGTCTGTGTGCAGGTAGGTGGGACTAGGGGAAAATAAATGGTCAGCACGGACTGAAAGGGCCGAGAGGGCCTGTTTCCGTGCTGTAATTGTTATATGGTTATATGGTTATAGGAGTAAAGAGGTTCTTCTGCAGTTGTATGGGACTCTGGTGATACTGCGTCTGGAGTATTGTGTACAGTTTTGGTCTCCTAATTTGAGGAAGGACATCCTTGTGATTGAGGCAGTGCAGCGTAGGTTCACGAGATTGATCCCTGGGATGGCAGGACGATCATATGAGGGAAGATGGAAAAAAACAGGCTTGTATTCACTGGAGTTTAGAAGGATGAGGGGGGATCTTATAGAAACATATAACATTATAAAAGGACTGGACAAGCTAGATGCAGGAAAAATGTTCCCAATGTTGGGCGAGTCGAGAACCAGGGGCCACAGTCTTAGAATAAAGGAGAGGTCATTTAAGACTGAGGCGAGAAAACACTTTTTTACCCGGAGAGTTGTGAATTTATGGAATTCCCTGCCACAGAGGGCAGTGGAGGCCAAGTCGCTGGATGGATTTAAGAGAGAGTTAGATAGAGCTCTGGGGGCTAGTGGAGTCAAGGGATATGGGGAGAAGGCAGGCACGGGTTATTGGTAGGGGACGATCAGCCCTGATCACAATGAATGGCGGTGCTAGCTCGATCGGCCGAATGGCCTCCTCCTTCACCTATTTTCTATGTTTCTATCTCACTCTGAATGCCAACATGCCATTTGCTTTCTTCAGTGCCTGCTGTAAATGCCTTACGTATAGTGACTGATGTATAAGGACACCTTGGTCTCCTTGCACTTCCACTTTTCCTAATCTGACACCATTCAGATAATAATGTGCCTTCCTGTTCTTGCCACCAAAGTTGATAACCTCACATTTATCCACATCATACTGCTTCTGCAATACATTTGTCCACTCTGGCAGAAGCTTCACTGTGATCCCGCAGGTTTATGAAGGTTTTATTCCATTGTGGGGGATGGCACAGCGAGATATGGGAATTGTGAAACTGATACAGTTTTCGAGTTTTGTTTAGCCGTGTGACAGATTTACGACTTCCCTGACCGCACACAGGATGCAGCTCAAAAAAGTGAACGGCTCGCAGTAAATTTTGGTCGGGGCAGCTGGTGAACTCAGCAATGCCAAAGTAGTATGCCTGTGTGTGTGCGTGTGCGTGTGCGCGTGCGCGTGTGCGTGTGCGTGTGCGTGTGCGTGTGCGCGCGTGTGTGTGTGTGTGTGTGTGTGCGTGTGTGCGTGCATGTGTTTGTGTGTTTGAGAGAGAGAGAGAGAGAGAGAGAGAGAGAGAGAGGGAGAGAGAGAGGACGATCAGCCATGATCATAATGAATGGCTGTGCTGGCTAGAAGGGCCGAATGGCCTCTTCCTGCACCTATTTTCTATGTTTCTATGTTGAGAAACAGAGAGAGAGAGAGAGAGAGAGAGGGAGAGAGGGAGAGAGAGAAAGAGAGAGCGAGATGAAGGGGTTGTTCCTCAAGTTTTGGCTGCATTTTAGTCCCACAATCCTGGTGTTCGGGCACAAGGCAGGGAGTGGGGAGAGCCGAGTGTGGGGGGGGGAACTTACCTGTCAGTTTGCTCCTGGGCCTGGCTAAGATGGCCATTCGCGGGTCCAGGCAGCGGGCGGTCGACGGTCAGGCTGAAGTCGGCTGCCTGCCCCTCTTTCGGGCCTACGTCCGTGCACGTGTGTCCCTGGAGAGGGAACACGCGGTGTCCACGGGGACTCTGGAGGCCTTCCGTCAATGCTGGTCACCGCGTGGGGATGAGACTATTGTAAACATTGAATGTACTGTTGTGCTACAATGATTTGTTTGTTATAGTGTTATTTTTGATTATGTTTTGATGTGTTGTGTTATATGATTGTGTTGAATAATGTTTTTGGATATTAAAAAAAAAGAGATAGAGAGCGAGAGAGAGAGAGAGAGAGAGAGAGAGAGAGAGAGAGAGAGAGAGAGAGAGAGAGAGAGAGAGAGAGAGAGAGAGAGAGAGAGAGAGAGAGAGAGAGAGGGAGACGGGACGGACGGAGCTTCACTCTGTCAGTGTGTGTGTGTGTGAGAGAGAGAGAGAGAGAGAGGGACGCGACAGAACGGAGGGAGCTTCACTCTGTCAGTGTGTGTGCGCATGTTTTGCGTTTGTGAGTGAGATTGCCCGTGATATATATATATATATATAAAATATTTATTTTAAGGAATATCGTCATCGCATTCTCAGCACACTCCTGGAGCCAGGAGTTTTCAAGCTGCATCTCAGAACAGAATCGGTTCGCTTTCATAACTCACCTGTGTGTTTAAAGATGACCAGAAGGCAGACAGCAAAGATGGAACTCTTCATGCTCTGCGGTGAGCCTGAGGTAAAGGCAATCAACCCCTTCAGAGCTGATGCTGATCTGGAAAAATAAGCAGCCGAGGCTCAGGGAAAGGCAAGAGGAAGTTGTCGCCTGAGGCCTGGTGGCATAGACATATATAAAATTAAAAGTCTCATCTTGCCCACTTCCTATCTGCGCTGATGTTTGATTTTAGAAAAAAGTGACCATATATGGCTGTGATTTGTGGCAATCTTACTCACAGTCCTCCTCCGCTGATCAGGCCCGAGGATGAAAAATAAAATAATTATGAGTGTTTAAAAATGTGAGGGATAAGATGATGAAACCACCATCATTGTGAGGGGCCGAGTGGTTGTAGCCACCGACGTTGTGATGGGCCGAGTAGTTGGAATCACCAATCTTGTGATTCGAACAAACTGTTACTGTCCTTCAGAGCTGTTGATAACATTGCAGAATAACAAGATGAGGTAAGGAATGTAGCTGACAACACAGAAGCTAGTCTTTAGGTCAAAGGCAATTAAGTAGGTTAGGGCAAAAGCGACTGAGCATGCTTAATGAGATAAATGAATATTAACTTTACGCCCCTCATGACAAAGAACCTAATTTAAATGTACATGCGATGTATGATGTGGGAGAAGAGGGAATGATTGATGACGCACAGAGGGGAGGGTTGGAAGATTGTGAACCTTAGTACCCTGATTGGAAGGGGTCAGAAGGGGAGGCGCCTGATCAATAAAGACTGTATAATGAATTGTATCAAAATAGACATCTTTTCTTTGCTCGGTGTGTCTCAACTTGGAGAGGCACCCAATTCTGCAGACTTGCAATAAAGCATTTCTTGTTCCCATGATTTAGTCTCTGAGTAGTGATTGTGAGCACAAACTATATCTCACAAAAAACCTTGAGATTCTGTTACCTGTCAATCACACTATAAAAGCTGCACTGAGTCATGTGAGTATTGAAGAAAGTTTACTGTCATAAATATATTGTATGTGAGCGTGACAGTATGTGTTTGTGAGAGTGTGTGTGCGCGAGTGTGTACATGTGTGAGTGTCTGTGTGTGTGTGTGAGTTTCTGTGTGTGAGCTTCTGTGTGTGTGTGTGTGTGTGTGTGTGTGTGTCTGTGTGTGTCAGTGTGTGTGGGTGGCTGTGTGTGTGTAAGTTTCTGTGTGTGTGTGAGTTTCCGTGTGTGTGTGAGTGTCCGTGTGTGCATGGGTGTCCGTGTGTGCATGGGTGTCTGTGTGTGTATGTGTAAGTGTGTGTATGTGTGTCTGTGTGTGAGTGTGAGTGTCTGTGAGTGTGTGTGACTGTGTGTGTATGTGTGGTGAGTGTGTGTATGTGTGTGTATGTGTGTGCATGTGTGTGTATGTGTGTGTATGTGTGCGTGTGAATGTGTGTCTGAGTGTGTGTATGTGTGTGTGTGTATGTGTTTGTTAGTGTGCGTAAGTGTCTGTGTGTGTGAGTGTCTGTGTGTGCGTGTGTGAGCGTGAGTGTGATTGTCAGTGTCTGTGTGTGCGTGTCTGATTGTCTGTGGGTGTATGAGTGTCTGTGTGCGTGAGTGTATGTGTGTGTGTACAAGCCTGCGAACTGAATGCCGCACAAAAGAAGTCAAATAACGGGCATGACGTTGCCGGGGGGCGGAACTTGTCAGCGATTTGTCCCAACCCCCGCGTCCATCACATAACTGTGGAGGGATGAACATTGTCCCACACCTCCGCTCCACCCGACCCACAGCCCACGGAGGGTGGCCATGGGAGAGGGGAGCTGTCCGAAGGGATGCGCACCTTCGGCCGCTTACAACTTGGTGCTTGGGTTCAGATTGCCCAGTCACCTATAGCTTGTGTGGGAAAATGAACCCCACGCTCCCGTCTCCCCTTCTCTCTCCCCTCTTCTCTCACTCCCCCCTCTCTCTCCCTTCCCACTCCCCTTCTCTCTCTCCCCTTCTCTCTCTCCCCCTACGCTCTCTCCCCCTCTCTCCCCCCCTTCTCTCTCTCCTCCTCTCTATCCCCTCCTCTCTCTCACCCCTATCTCCCTTCTCTCTCTCCCCTTCTCTCTTTCTCTCCTCTTCTCTCTCTCTCACCCTCTCTCTCCCCCCTCTCTCTCCCCCTCTCTCTCCCTTCTCTATTTCTCTCCCATTTTCTCTCTCTGGCCCCTCTCTCTCATTTCCCGCTCTCTCGAGTGTGAGTATATGTGTGTCTGTGTGTGAGTGTGAGTGTGTGTGTGTGTGTGTGTGTGTGTATGTGTGTGTGTATGTGTGAGTGTATGTGTGTGTGTTTGTGAGTGTGCGTGTGTGTTTTTGAGCATGTGTGTTTGTGAACGTGTGTGTGTGTGTGTGTGTGTGTGTGTGTGTCTGTATGTCTGTGAGTGTCTGTGTGCATGTGCGGACGTGGTGCTGACGAACGGGAAGCCGAAGCAAAGATGTCGAAGCCAAAGAACCAAATGGAAACGAGGCCGAAACGTGAGTGTGTGTGTGTGTGAGTGTGTGAGTGTATGCGTGTGTGGGAGTGTGTGTGTGTGTGTGTGAATGCCTGTGTGAGTGGCTGTGTGTGAGTGTGTGTGTGTGTCTATGTGTGTGAGCATCTGTGTGTGTGTGTTTGTAGGTGTGTGTGTGTTTATGAGTGTGTGTGTGTCTGAGTGTGTGTGTATGCGTGGGTGTGTGAGTGTTTCTGTATGTGTTTGTAGGTGTGTGTGTGCCTGTGAGTGTGTGTGTGAGTGTATGTCTGTGAGTGCATGTGAGTGAGTGTATGTGTGTGTGTGAAATAGTGTATGTGTGAGAGTGTATGTGTGTGTGAGTGTCTGTGTGTGAGTGTCTGTGAGTGTGTGTGTGTCTGTGTGTGTTTATGTGTTTGTGTGCGTGTCTTTGTGTTTGTATGTGTGAGAATGTCTGTGTGTGTGAGTGTCTGTGTGTCTATGTGTGTGAGCATCTGTGTGTGTGTGTTTGTAGGTGTGTGTGTGTTTTTGAGTGTGTGTGTGAGTGTGAGTGTGTGTGTGTGTGTGAGTGTATGTGTATGAGTGAATGTGTGTGTATGTGAATTAGTGTATGTGTGTGAGTCTATGTCTGTGTGTCTGTGTGTGTGAGTGTCTGTGTTTGTGAGTGTCCCTGTGTGTGAGTGTGTGTGTGAGTGTGCGTGTGAGTGTGTGTGTGAGTTTGTGAGTGTGTGTATACATGTTTGTGAGTGTATGTGTCTGTGTGAGTGTCTGCGTGAGTGTGTGTGTGTGTGTGTGTGTGTGTGTGTGTGTGTGTGTGTGTGAGTGTCTGTGTGTATGTATGAGCGTGTGTGTGTGTGTGTGTCGGTGTGTATGAACGCCTGTGTGTATGTGAGTGTCTCTGTGTGTGTTTGTATAACCATATACCAATATAACCATTACAGCACGGAAACAGGCCTTCTCGGCACTTCCAGTCCGTGCCGACCATTTATTTTCCCCTAGTCCCATCTACCTGCACTCAGACCATACCCCTCCATTCTCTTCCCGTCCATATACCTACCCACTTTACTTTTAAATGTTAAAATCGATTCTGCCTCCATCACTTCTGCAGGAAGATCATTCCACACAGCCACCACTCTGAGTAAAGAAGTTCCCCCTCATGTTGCCCCTAAACTTCTGTCCCTTAATTCTCAAGTCATGCCCTCTTGTTTGAATCTTCCCTACCCTCAATGGGAAAAGCTTATCCACTTCAACTCTGTCTATCCCTTTCATCATTTTAAAGACCTCAATCAAGTCCCCCCTTAACCTTCTGCGCTCCAAAGAATAAAGACCTAACTTGTTCAACCTTTCTCTGTAACTTAGTTGCTGGGACCCAGGCAACATTCTAGTAAATCTCCTCTGTACTCTCTCTATTTGGTTGACATCCTTCCTATAATTAGGCGACCAAAATTGTACACCATACTCCAGAATTTGTCTCACCAATGCCTTGTACAATTTTAACATTTCTTCCCTACTCCTATATTCAATGCTCTGATTTATAAAGGCCAGCACACCAAAAGCTTTCTTTACCACCCTATCTACATGCGATTCCACCTTCAGGGAACTATGCACAGTTATTCTTAGATCCCTCTGTTCCAAAGCATTCCTCAATTCCCTACCATTTACCATGTACGTCCTATTTTGATTTGTCCTGCCAAGATGTAGCACCTCACATTTATCAGCATTAAACTCCATCTGCCATCTTTCAGTCCACTCTTCCAAATGGCCCAAATCTCTCTGTAGACTTTGAAAATCTACTTCATTATCCACAGCACCACCTATCTTAATATCATCTGCATACTTACTTATCAAATTTTCCACCCCATCACCTAGATCATTGATGTACATGACAAAAAACAGTGGACCCAACACAGATCCCTGAGGCACCCCACTGGTCACCGGCTTCCAACCGGACAAACAGCCATCCACCATTACTCTCTGGCATCTCCCATTCAGCCACTGTTGAATCCATCTTGTTACTCCGCCATTAACACCCAAAGATTGAACCTTCTTAACCAACCTTCCATGGGGAACCTTGTCAAAGGCCTTACTGAAATCCATATAGACAACATCCACTGCTTTACCCTCATCAATTTCCCTAGTAACCTCTTCAAACAATTCAAGAAGGTTTGTCAAACATGACCTTCTAGGCACAAATCCATGTTGACTGTTCTTGATCAGACCCTGTTTATCCAGATGCTTATATATATTATCTCTAAGTATCCTCTCCATTAATTTGCCCATCACTGATGTCAAACTAACAGGTCTATAATTGCTAGGTTTATTCTTTGAACCCTTTTTAAACAATGGAACAACATGCGCAGTACGCCAATCCTCCGGCACTATTCCCGTTTCTAATGACATTTGAAATATTTCTGTCATAGCCCCTGCTATTTCTACACTAACTTCCCTCAATGTCCTAGGGAATATCCTGTCAGGGCCTGGAGCCTTATCCACTTTTATATTTTTCAAAAGTGTCAGTACTTCCTCCTCTTTGAATCTCATAGCTTCCATAGCTACTCTACTTTTTTCCCTTACCTCCCAGAGTTCAATATCCTTCTCCTTGGTGAATACCGAAGAAAAGAAATTGTTCAATATCTCCCCCATCTCTTTTGGCTCTGCAGATAGCTGTCCATTCTGGCTCTCTAATGGTCCAATTTTATCCCTTGTTATCCTTTTGCTATTACTATAGCTGTAGAAACCCTTTTGGATTTACTTTCACCTTTCTTGCCAAAGCAACCTCATATCTTCTTTTAGCTTTTCTTATTTCTTTCTTAAGATTCTTTTTACATTCCTTATACTCATCTAGCACCTCATTTACTCCATGTCTCCTATAATTATTGTAGATATCTCTCTTTTTTTCGAACCGTGTCCAATTTCCCTTGAAAACCATGGCTCTTTCCGATTTTTACAATTTCCTTTCAACCGAACAGGGAAATAAAGATTCTGTACTCTTTCAATTTCCCCTTTAAATGTCCTCCATTTCTCTTCTCCATCCTTCCCATCAAACAAAATGTCCCAATTCACGCCTTTTAAATCATTACGCATTCCCTCAAAGTTAGCCTTTCTCCAATCAAAAATCTCAACCATCTCAGCAAAATTTGGCTTTGACTTCTTTGCTTCGGCATCTCGTCGGTGGGCACCACGTCCGCACGTGCACACAGACACTCACAGACACACAGACACACACATTCACAAACACACACTCAAAAACACACACTCACAAACACACACAGAAACTCACACGCACTCCCACACTCACAAACAAATACACACACACATACTCACAAACACACCAACAGACACACACACACAAAGACGCACACAGACACTCACAGGCACATACACTCACACACATACACACTCACAAACACACACACACTCACAAACACACACAGCGCCAAACACACAAACACACAGACACTCACACACGCAGACACGAACACACACCGCCACATACACACACACATACACACACTCACACAAACACACAGACACTCACACACGCAGACACGAACACACACCGCCACATACACACACACATACACACACTCACACACACACACAAACATACATACACATGCACACACAGACACCCACACACACAGAGACACCCACACACTAACACAGACACCCACACAGACACTCACACACACAGACACTCACAAAGACTCATACGCACACTCACACACAGACACTCACACACGCAGAGACACTCACACACACTCACAGACACATACACTAACACACGCTAACACACACAATCGCGAACATAAACACACACACACACACACACACAAACACACACACAGACACACATGCACACACAGACACACATGCACACACAGGCACACACAGACACTCACAGATACACACACTCACACACACATACACTCACACACATACACTCACATCCACTCACACACATACTCACACAAACACACAGATATAGACTCAGACGCACACACACAGACACACAGACACTCACACACACACACTCATACATATTCTCACACAGACACTCACACGCACACATACACACTCACACACACACACAGACACTCACACAGCCACACACTCACCCTCACACACACATGCATTCTTACACATTGACAGATACTCACGCACACACACACATGCACACAATCACACACTCACACACATACACTCGCACACACACACTCACACACGGACAGTCACAAAGACACTCACACATAAACATAATCACACACAAAAACAGACACTCACACACACACACACACATACACACTCACAAACATACACTCACACACATACGCACACACATACGCACACACAAACACACACATTCACAAACATGCACACACAGACACGCACACAGACACACACATAGACATACAGACACTCACACACACAGACAGAAACAAAAACACTCAAAAATAGACACATACACGCACAAAAACAGACACTCACACACACACACTCACACATACACACACTCGCACACATATACTCACACACATACACACACACATACACTCACACACACACTCACACACACTCACAAACAGATACACACTCTCACACACACACATACACATTCACAGGCACACAGACACACACACGCTCATAGACACATACACACACACACATGCACTCACACACACATACACTCACACACATACACTCACACATTCACTCACACACATACACTCACACACATACACTCACACACATACACTCACACACACACAGACACTCACACACATACAGACAGACCCACTCATACACACACAAACACACAAACACACAGTCACACACACAGATACATTCACACATACACACTCACACAGACACCCACACACACACTCACAAACACATACACAGACACACATACACCCACATGCACACAGATACTCACACGTGCACACATACACTTACACACATACACTCACATACATACACTCACGCACATACGCTCACACACATACACTCACACACATTCACAAACACACACACACACACACAGACAGACACACAGACACACACACACAGACACGCAGACACTCACACACATATACACCACACACATACAAACATACACACACACACAGACACACACACACCCACACAAACACACACACATATATACACACACTCACACACACACACTCACACACACACAGAGATACTCTCTCTCACACTCACACTTACACCCCACACACGCACAAAACACACTCACACACACATACATTCTTACACACACACATATACTCACACAACCACTCACAGACACTCACACACAAACACGCACACACAGACATACACATAGACACACACATAGACACAAAGACACACCCACACAGACAGTCAAACACATTTACACACAGGCACTCACACATACACTTACATACATACACTCACACACGTACGCTCACATACACTCACACACTCACTCACTAACACACACAAATACAGACACAACTCTCACAGACACACACACTCACAAACACTCATACACACAGACACTCAAACACACAGACACACACACATACACGCACACACTCACACGCACACACTCGCAGACACTCTCTCACACACTCACACAGGCACCCCCTGCACGCACAGACACAGGCACTCTTACACATGCAGACACTCACACAGACACTCGCACAGACACTCGCACACACACACACACACACACTTACACACACAGACACTCACAAAGAGACTCACTCACATACATACACAGACAGACACATACACTTACACAGAGAGACACTCATATAAACAGACAGACACAGACACTCACACACACAAAACACTCTTACACACACAGAGACACTCACACAGACACTCACACACACACATACTCACACAGACACTCACACACACAGACACTCACACACTCACACCCTCACACACACACATGCACAGACCCATACACACACACACACACACACACGCTCACACACACACATCCACACACACACACGCACACAGCCACACACACACACATACACAAACACTCACACACACACTCCCACACACACACACTCTCACACAGCCAATCGCACAAAAACACAGACCCTCACAAAGACACTCACACACACACACACAGACACACAGACACACATACACACACACACACACACACACACACACACACACTCACGTTTCGGCCTCGTTTTCATTCGGTTCTTTGGCTTTGACTTCTTTGCTTCGGCCTCTCGCCCGTCGGCAACACATCCACACACGCACACAGACACTCACACACACCCACACACACACACACACACCCACACACACACACACATTCACAACACACACACTCAAAAACGCACACACACACAGACACACACACAGACACACACACACACACAAACTCACACACTAATACACACACACTCAAAAACTCACACGCACATACATACACTCTCACACACATAGACACTCACACACACAGACACACACCTGCACAGACACACACACTCACACACACTCTCACACACACACACACACACACACACTCACAAACACACACACACACAAAACACACACATACATACACACTCACACTCACATACACAAACACACACTCACACACACATACATTCACCCACCACACACACAATGACACTCACATACACACACAAAGACACTCGCACACACGGACACACACACAGACACATACACATACCCACAAACACATACACACACTCACACACACACATACACACAACAAACACACACACATATACACTCACACGCATACACCTACACACATACACTCACACGCATACACCTACACACATACACTCACACACACACACTCACACACACTCAGAAACACCCCCGCACACACACACAAACACATATGCACACAGATGCTCACACACACAGACGCACACACAGACACTCTCACACACACTCTCACACACACTCTCATACACACAAACACACAAAAAACACAAACACGCCTACACACAAACACATACACACAGAGACACATACACACTCATAAACACATACACACACACACGTACACACACACTCACACACACCCACAAACACACACTCACAAACACATACACATACACACACACAGCCACACACACACAGACACACACACACAAACACAAACACACACATTAAAACACACGCACTAATACACACACACAAACACCCACACACACATACACACACTCACACCCACACGCACAGACACTCACCTACACAGACACACTCACACACACACATACACACATACACACACTCACATACACACACTCACAAACACACACACACACACACACACACACACACACACACACACACAACACACACATATATACACACTCACACTGACACACACTCACATACACACACACAATGACACTCACATACACACACAATGACACTCACATACACGGACACTCACACACACAGACACGCACACATACCCACAAACACATACACACACACTCACACACACACTCACATATACACTCACACACACATACACACACTCACACACACATACACACACTCACCAACTCACACACAGACACACAGAAACACACAGACACACAGTCACCCGCACACACATGCACTCCCACACGCACACACATACACTCCCACACATACACTCACACATATACACACACACACGCACACTTACAAACACACACAGGCGTACGCACAGACACACACACAGACACTCACACGCACACATTACTCACACACACACATACACACACAGACACACACACACATACTAACACATATACACACACACATACACTCACACACACACACTCACACACACACACACATACTCACAAACACACACACTTACATACCTACACGTATACACTCACACACACACACTCACAAACATACACTCACACACATACACTCAGACACACTCACAAACACACCCGCGCACACACACACACAAACACATATGCACACAGATGCACAGACACACAGACACACGTGCAGACACTCTCACACAGACACACAAACACATACACACAGACACACACACAAACACATACACACACAGACACACACAGACACACACACAGACACACACACAAACACATACACACACAGACACACACAGACACATACACACACAGGCACAGACACAAACACATACACACACAGACACACACACATATACACACACAGACACACAAACCAACACAAACACAAACACACAGAGACTCACACACACACACAAACACATACACATAAACACACACACAGTCACACACACACACACACACAGGCACTCACAGGCACTCACACACACAGACATAGACACTCCCACACACATACACTCACACAAATACACTCATTCACACACATACATTCACTCACATACACATACACACACACACACACACACACACACACACACACACACACACACACACACACACACACACACACACACACACACACACACACACACTGGATTTTGATTTATGGGAAGGATGTAGAAGAGAAATGGAGGACATTTAAAGGGGAAATTGTAAGAGTGCAGAATCTTTATGTCCCTGTTCGGTTGAAAGGAAATAGTAAAGAGCTATGGTTTTCAACGGAAATTGGACACTTGGTTCGAAAAAAGAGAGATATCTACAATATTATAGGTGACATGGAGTAAATGAGGTGCTAGATGAGTATAAAGAATGTAAAAAGAATCTTAAGAAAGAAATAAGAAAAGCTAAAAGAAGATATGAGGTTGCTTTGGCAAGAAAGGTGAAAGTAAATCCAAAGGGTTTCTACAGCTATATTAATAGCTAAAGGATAACGAGGGATAAAATTGTTCCATTGTTTAAAAAGGGTTCATATTAAAAATGCTAATATATATAAGCATCTGGATAAACAGGGTCTGATCAAGAACAGTCAACATGGATTTGTGCCTGGAAGGTCATGTTTGACAAACCTTCTTGAATTGTTTGAAGAGGTTACTAGGGAAATTGATGAGGGTAAAGCAGTGGATGTTGTCTATATGGATTTCAGTAAGGCCTTTGACAAGGTTCCCCATGGAAGGTTGGTTAAGAAGGTTCAATCTTTGGGTGTTAATGGCGGAGTAACAAGATGGATTCAACAGTGGCTGAATGGGAGATGCCAGAGAGTAATGGTGGATGGCTGTTTGTCCGGTTGGAAGCCGGTGACCAGTGGGGTGCCTCAGGGATCTGTGTTGGGTCCACTGTTTTTTGTCATGTACATCAATGATCTAGGTGATGGGGTGGAAAATTTGATAAGTAAGTATGCAGATGATATTAAGATAGGTGGTGCTGTGGATAATGAAGTAGATTTTCAAAGTCTACAGAGAGATTTGGGCCATTTGGAAGAGTGGGCTGAAAGATGCCAGTTGGAGTTTAATGCTGATAATTGTGAGGTGCTACATCTTGGCAGGACAAATCAAAATCGGACGTACATGGTAAATGGTAGGGAATTGAGGAATGCTGTGGAACAGAGGGATCTAGGAATAACTGTGCATAGTTCCCTGAAGGTGGAATCACATGTAGATAGGGTGGTAAAAAAAGCTTTTGGTTCGCTGGCCTTTATAAATCAGAGCATTGAATATAGGAGTAGGGAAGTAATGTTAAAATTGTACAAGGCATAGGTGAGACCAAATCTGGAGTATGGTGTACAATTTTGGTCGCCTAATTATAGGAAAGATGTCAACAAAATAGAGAGAGTACAGAGGAGATTTAATAGAATGTTGCCTGGGTTCCAGCAACTAAGTTACAGAGAAACATTGAACAAGTTAGGTCTTTATTCTTTGGAGCGCAGAAGGTTAAGGGGGGACTTGATTGAGGTCTTTAAAATGATGAAAGGGATAGACAGAGTTGATGTGGATAAGATTTTCCCATTGAGGGTAGGGAAGATTCAAACAAGAGGGAATGACATGAGAATTAAGGGACAGAAGTTTAGGGGTAACATGAGGGGGAACTTCTTTACTCAGAGAGTGGTGGCTGTGTGGGATGGTCTTCCAGCAGAAGTGGTGTAGGCAGGATCGATTTTAACATTTAAAAGTAAAGTGGATAGGTATATGGACGGAAAGGGAATGGAGGGGTATGGTCTGAGCGCAGGTAGATGGGACTAGGGGAAAATAAATGGTTGGCATGGACTGGAAGGACCGAGAAGGCCTGTTTCCGTGCTGTAATTGTTATATGGTTTATATGGTTATATGTGTGTGTGAGTGTATGTGTGTGAGTGTTGTGTGTGTGCGAGTGCATGTGTGTGTGTGAGTGCATGTGTGTGTGTGTGTGTGTGTGTGTCTGTGTGCCTGTGTGTGTGGTGAATGTATATATATGTGCGTGTGAGTGTGTGTGTATCTGTTTGTGAGAGTGTGTATGTGTTTTGTTGTGTGTGTTTGTGAGTGTGTGTGTATGAGTGTATGTGTGTTTGTCTGTGTGTGTATTTTTGAGTGGGTGTGTGTGTGAGTGTGTGTGTGTGTGAGTGTGAGTGACTGTTGTGAGTGTCTGTGTATGTATGTATGTGTGTATGTGTGTGTGAGAGTGTCTGTGTGTGAATGTGTGTATGTGGGTGAGTGTGTGAGTGTCTGTGTGTGTGAGTGTGTGTGTGCGAGTGGCTGTGTGAGTATCTGTGTGTGTGTAAGAATGTATGTGTGTGTGAGTGTGTTTTGTGCATGTGTGGGATGTCTGTGTCAGTGTGAGAGAAGTATCTGTGTGAGTGTGTGTATGTGTGAGTGTCGGTGTGTGAGTGTATGTGTGTGAGTGTATGTGTGTGAGTGTATGTGTGTGAGTGTATGTGTGTGTGTGAGTGTATGTGTGTGTGTGAGTGTATGTATCTGTTAGTGTCTGTGTGTGTCTGTGTGTGCGTTTGTGAGTGTGTGTTAGTGTTTGTGTTTGTGTGTTAGTGTGTGTGTCTGTGTGTGAGTGTGCATATGTGTGAGTCTTTGTGAGTGTCTGTGAGTGTGTGTGCATGTCTGTGTGGGTGTCTGTGTGAGTGTGTGTGTGTGTCTCTCTGTGCGTGTGAGTGTCTATGTGTGCATGTTTGTGTGTCTGTGTGTGTGAGTGCCTGTGTGTGTGTATGTGTGTGTATTTGTGTGTGTGAGTGTATGTGTCTGTGAGTGTATGTGTGCATCTGTGTGCCTGTGTGTGTGCTTGTGAATGTGTATATGTGTGTGTGTGAGAGTGTGTGTATCTGTTTGTGTGTGTGTGTGAGTGTGTGAGTGTGTGTGTGAGTGTCTGTGTGTCTAGGTGTGTGTCTGTGTGCGTGTCTGTGTGTGCGTGTTTGTGAATGTGTGTGAGTGTATGTGTGTGAATGTATGTGAGAGTGTATGTGTGAGTGAGTGTATGTGTGTGTGATAGTGTATGTGTGTGAGTGTATGTATGTGAGTGTATGTGTGTGAGTGCATGTGTGTGTGAGTGAGTGTATGTGCGTGTGTGAGTGTATGTGTCTGTGAGTGTCTGTGTGTGTTTGTGAGTGTGTGTATGTGTGTGAGTGTGTGTGCATGTGTTTGCGAGTGTGTATGTGAGAGTATATGCGTGCGTGTGTGAGTGTCTCTGTGTGTGAGTGTATGCGTATGAATGTGTTTGAGTGTCTGTGTGTGTGTGTCTTTGTGTCTATGTGTGTGTCTATGTCTGTGTGTGTGTGTGTGTGTGTGTGCATGTTTGTGAATATGTGTGTGTTTGTGAGTGTATGTGAGTGTGTGTGTGAGTGTCTGTGTGTGTAAGAGTGCCTGTGTGTTTGAGTGTCTGTGTGTCTATGTGTGTGTCTGTGCGTGCCTGTGCGTGCGTGTTTGTGAATGTGTGTGTGCGTGAG